>JAJPUD010009815.1:0-70049 GCA_023553655.1 Myrmecobius fasciatus | reverse complement strand
TTTTTTTCAAAGCATATATAACTAAATCAAGCCACAGACAAATCAAATCCATTTCTCTTAAAAATTGAAAATCAATTGTATATTTTCTATGTTGAAATTAAATGTGATCATGATCTCAAATTACTGCTTTTCCTAAGGGTTTTTTAAGTTTTTAAATATTACCTAAATTTCTAATTTAGGTAGAATTCATTTCCAAGCTACATATGAATTTAACTAAAATTTTATACTATTCAAATACCTGCTCAGTGTTAATGAGTATCTTGAAACTTTCATGATTCAGACCATGACACCATTTTAAGTATTATTTTGAGGGTAAGAATTCAGTTGAACAAACATTTATTAATCTGTGTACTGTGTACCTACTGCAGACATGACACTGTGATAAGGAAAACCGTTCTTTTAATCATTATATAATGCATATTAAATATTTTAAAATTTAGTTAAGATGTATTTGTCCTCACAATTGATAAAAACTTTCTCTAGGAAACTTAAAATCCAAATTTAGTAAATGGCTTTTCCACCTACTTGGCTTACTTTTCAGATAATCTAACAGCAAAAATTACTTAACCAAGCTTTTATATAATGAATTAGAATAAATATAGGTTTGAAGCAAAGTATCTTGTAAGCCGATATTCTAAGTTTAGTAAAACCGTAATTAGCTGGAACCCAATTTACTAGAACTTTTAACTATTAGGGGAAATGGAGAAAAAATGAGCATGTAAATTTTGGAAAAGTCAGACCATTTTTTAAAAAGTTCATATTGGAGAATTTGACAACAAATGAAATTCTAGGGAATGTTCTAAAACTTGTGATGAATTTGTGATGAACAAGTAAAAATTCTCTGTAAACTATTCTTACTAAGACTTGAAAAGTATATTTATTAATCATTTTAGATTTCCTATAACAAGAATTTTCTGGTTAACAGAAGATTTTATCAATAGAAGATCTTTTCCTTAAGTGTTCCAGGTAAGTTAAGTCTTGTGAGCATACCACACTGTAACTAATTTAAAATGAGAATATCTGGTCTTGTGGACAGATGCTGTTGGTTAATTCTTAAAATTCTTACCATTGGTTGTGTCTAAAAATCTGCTTTGCACAAATTCTTAAAATTTTCAGTTCTCACACAAAATGCCATCTAGCTTTTTAAGAAATGAATTCATTAATCATGTTTACTTCTGTCCTCTGACACAATTTCTTTACTACTGATAAGCAAGATCATTTGTTAAGAATTTCCCTCAGGATTAAAGAAGAAAAGAAACATAAAACAACTTTACCAGTTTTCAGATAGTGCAGTATCAGGAAAATAAACTGATTTATTTCCAAATATCCCTTAAGGAATCTTCAGCTCTCTAAAGAACAATTGAGCTAGTAAAAAGCTAACCTTTAAATAGCTCTCATTGTACTTATATCCTTCTAAATTCACCATTGTTACTCATAGTGAGTTCACTGCTATTAGTCAGCTCATTTACCCTTAGTCACAAAAGTTATCATATTACCCCCCAACCCCCCAAGCTCCCTTTTTTTCTGTTTTTCTTCTCCTTGAGTATTTTGTAATAATTTAAATGAATGAATAATTGCACTAAAGAATTTTTTTGCTTAATCATTTGTTTAAATAATGACCACATGTCTAATTAGTATATTTAATACAATTTTTCATAGTTATATTCCTCTCCTACTAAACAGTGACAACAGAAAGAGATTGGTATACTTCTGGACTGAGTCAAATCCAATCAAATACATTTTAATTAACTACTGGTATATAATTTGCATAATAATACATCTTCAAAACCAATTACTCTTTTATTCAAGAACAAATTGTTCTAAAAGATATTCCCCTGAGGTTCATACTTTGGAAATGTGCTGAAATAGCCTATATTTTCTGTTCGTCAAAGACAGGTACTGAGTAAGAATCAAACACCCAAGTATGAAGGGGAACTCAAAATATCACCTACTAATTCAGAGGTCCCATAATTTGACTCCAAGTAACCCTACATTTTGTTGTGATATTCATATATATATATATATATATATATATATATAAACACATAGAAATAAAGTGGTACATGTGTGTGTATACATATATACATATATTAAACATAAGATATATGTAATTAACTATGTATATATGATATATAAGTATAATATATATGTATATGTGTGATGTGTATGTACAAACATACACTAATATAAACTGAATTTTAATACAATCTTTACAGTATAAAATTACAAATTTAAAAACACAAACAAAAGCTATAAACCACACTTTTTTCTTTTACTCAGTTATAGTTAGTAATACATTATTATGATACCACTATCTTTACTTGACTTAACTTCATTAACATTCCTATATCATGTCATTCTCATTGCTTCAATTCATCATACAATAACATTTCATTTCATCTAGATGCCACAGTTTTCCTGCCATTCTACCATCAATGGGGACACACACACAAAAGAATAATTTGGGGTTTTGTTTTTGGTATATTTGGCATATATTTTTTCGCAGATAAGTCTCCCTCGCTTTCATTAAGATTATTAGTGTATATTTCTAACAACGGTCCTACAGGGCAGGAATAGTTTATATCTCTAACTGTACAGTGTCACATGATTTCCAAAAAGACTGTGCCAATTCACAGCAGTATCAGCAATATTTGTTTCTCTAAAGTCCCACCAACAATGAATTTGATCACTTTTAATTATCTTTTCCAATTGAATGGTATATAGTGATGTATCTCAGAGTCCAAACTTTACCAGTATTGCCTGCCACCCTTGTCCATTCTAGTCAAAGTGGATACTCACTGTCCCCCTACATGAATCATTATATTTGACCAAAATGCTCTCTTCCTCCTTTACCTATGTAAAACCTGTCCTTGACATAGATGAAGTGTCATTTACTCTTTTCCTTATCATCTTAACCATGGCAATTTTTCCATTTCTTTGAATGTGTTCTTGAGGAACAAATATAGGGATATAGATGCAATCATTTTGGGGGGAAAGCACTAATAATAGCTAATAATAATAATAATAAAAAAAATTTATATAGTGCTCACTATGTGCCAGGCACTGTGATAAACACTTTACAATCATTACCTCAACTGATCCTCAAAGGTAGAGGGGATCAGAAAAAGCTTTACAGAGAAGGTGGCACTTGAAAAGACCCAACCTATTCATATCTTGCCTCCTGATTCACTTGTACTATTATTTGAATTTTTAAATTTTTTCCATCTAATGTTCCCAATTAGATTTTAAACTCCTGAGTACAGGGTCTGTCTCTTATAGTTCTTACACTGGATTATACAAACATAGATATATGCATACTCGTATATGTCCAGACATACACCTACATATACATATTATATATATACATATATATATATAGCCATATATAAAACAAAGTCTGCAATTTAATTGTCACAAAAGTTTTATTGTTTGTTGTTAAATTCAGCTTACTGCATTACTTAAGGATATTGGTAGGTTATATGTAAATAAAGCATTCTTAATAATTTTTTTTATTTTTTAATTAATCAATCATTTTAAATATTTAAATTTAAAAATAAAAATTTAAATGTGTTTTATCATCATTTGCTCAAGAGAAATTTATTACTTTTTGAGACCTAAGTCAAATGATTTTCCAGAACTAATTTTTATGTATGTATGCATTCACACACATATCCACACCATACATGCATACATACATACACACATATACAAAGTAGCCGTGTGCATGTGCACATATACATAAACATATATGTATGAGTATACACACATGTATATCTTACATGTTTGTATACACAAACATATGCATGTATATATATTTTTACACAGACACACTTATTAATTATTAAGTATTAAGATACTTATAAAAGTATTACTTATTAAAATTAGGCTAGCTCTGGAAAGTGAAATTTGGATCTCAAAAAGTCATAAATCTCTCTTTTGTTGAGCTGATGATAGGACATAATTAAAATGATGAATTATGTCTTGTTCTTACATGATTTGCCAATATTTTTAGGTAAAGCAACAAAGCGAACTTAATAATAAATAATAAAACTTTTGCAGCAATTAGGGAAATTAGAATACAGGGTCGTGTCCTTTTTTAAAATTTGCTTTTAGCTGCTTGGTTTTTGAGAAAGAAAATTTAAGACAGTTGAAAGAGTGGCACTCAAATTATAGTACATGACTGTTTATAGAAAGTTATAAGCCAAGAGGATGGGGTGGGTTAAACTTTGCACTCCAAAAGCATTTCTTCTTGGGACAAAATCTGCACCGACAAAGTAACTCAGCTTTGCTCCTACCTGGGTTCCGGAGTTACCTTCCCAGTGGGTTGAATGATTAGTCATCAGCTGATCACCTGACTGGCGCCTGGGGTGGAGTGGGTGGGGTGGGGGGGAGCATCAGCTGACCGCCCTAGCTTGTTGGCTTCGGCTTTACTGCTTGTCTCCATAGCACTTTGTCATGTGAGCCAGTACAGAACCAGCTGTCATTGCTGCAGAAAGAGGGAAATGGGCCCCTTGGTTCCCACCCCCTTCCTCCCTTCCCCTCTCCATTCTTTGACTCTCACTGAACGGCAGGGCTGGGGTCTCCCAGGAGGAGCCACATTCCACAATGTGCAAGCATTTTCTTCCCCTTGCATCTTCAGGTTTCTCATCTAGCAGCTTGGGTAGCCTTTTCAAGCTGCTCTCCTCCCCTCTGTGCCTCCTTCTCAACAATAGCACCCCTTGCCTCCTCCCCGCATCCCCCCACCCACCCCCTTCCCCATCTCTCCTTTCCTTAAGAAATCAAAGGAAAAACAGGAGGGGGGAAAAAGAGCCTTCCACAACTCTCAGACAGCCCTGGCAGGCTATGAGGCATTTTCAGTCACAGAGCACAAAATGCATTAGTCAGAGTTGAGAGACCACACACTTTGTAGCACTACCCAAGAATCCCGGAGAACACGGTCCAACCTATGCTGAGAGGCGAAAAGAAAAATCGGGTGGGGTTGGGGGTGAGGGGCGCTCCGATCATGGGTCTAACTTGTCACATCCCCCCCCCAAAAAAATTAAGAACCATTAAAAGGGTTCTACAAGCACTTAATGAGAGCTGAACCATCAAAATCCAAGCACGCCTATAGTAGTAAATTGGTTTTGGAGACTGCCTGTCCACAGTATAAATCTGTGATTTCGAACTGCAAGGCATTAGCTAAATAAGAACTATATCCCTTATGGTGTGTTCATAGTAAACTGAAGCCCAAAAAGGAAAAAAAAAAAAAAAAAAAGAAAAAGTGAAAGTCATGCCACATGATTCAAATTCTCCTAAACCACATATTCTTTCAATTCAATTCTTCGTTCTTCTGGTTCTTTGGCAACTTCCTGTCTCTCGCCAACTAAATCCAGACCAAGGAACTTCCTTCTGGTTGTTTTTCCTGTTTAAGTTAAAGCAGCATCAATCAATTCCGCCTTCAAGTTGAAATCCATCAGATTTTTGATGGGAACAAGAAAACCCCAAAGATTTCGATGTGAAACCTCACTCCTTATCCAGATGAGCTAATCATTCATCCATCTGTTCACAGTTTCAACTCCTTCTTCCCCTACCCCTTTCCCCCTTATCTATAGCTTCAAAGCATTTATTTTAGTAGCACATACCAGTTCAGGAGGAAATGCCACTTTTTATCAGGCTCTTCAGAGAGTACTTGAGCACATGCTGTGGTCCATTCACAACAGAACCACACAGTGCTCCCACCAGTTCTGAATTCCCCACGGTCTCTAACCCATCTAGTCTTACTGACTGTAATTCAATGAGCAAGGGAGATTTGGGTAAGGGAGTGGGGGTGGGGGAGAGGTGAAAGGGAAGGGGGCTGTGCAAGCCTAAACCATTTACACTGGAATTTCAGTTGAGGAAAGTCCATGCTTTGAGTATGAAAGTCTGATATTAGATATCACAAAGAAACCTTTATTGCTGAGGGTACATGACTCAGTTTTGATTTTTTTTTTCTATGTTCTTTGTGGTTTGGTTGTGTTTTATCTTAAAAAAAAAAAGCACCTTCCTCCCCCCACCCCCCCTCCATCCTTGCTTCCTCGGTCTGTCTTTCAACATTTTCTATTTCAGAACGCTTGGGTTGGCACTGTTTAAAGGTACAATTTTACACACTGAAAATAAAAATCCTAAAACTAAAAGGTTGTGTTTCAAAAATGATCCAAGAACAGCAAAAGGCATTTAAAAATGTTATTTAGAACTAGATTCTCTCAAGCATGGCATTCTGGGTAACCCTTATGACTATTATGCTAAATTGGTTCCCCAAACAAATGATGGCTGCTAACATGTAGTCCTTTAGCAAAGGGAGGCTATATCACAAGACAGTCAGAGATTGAACACAGTCCCCATTATAACAAAAGCAGCAAAATGAATAATTCATGTGCTGAGGGAGTGTAGTAGCATTACAAGACCCATTTCATGAATGGTCCTTGCACTGGTCCTCCCTCTTTTCCCTTACTCTTTCCTCCTAAATACAGAACTATTCTTCATTTCTCTGGAATTGCACTGTGCAAAATTAGTAAAGGTGAGACATAAATCATGTAAGAAAATCAATTACTCAAGCAAGGTAGAACAAGAGAACACACACAAAAAAAACTTTTCTATTCAGTCGGATTTCCTTCTAATAAAGGGCAAACTTTTAGGTAATATATTTGTAATTTCTAAAAAAGTACAAGTTATACTCAATGTTCCACCTCAAAAATTATGAATTATTATAGAATAGGGTGAGACTACAATGCCCAAATCTATTTCCTCTGAAAATACAGACATAATGAAGTTTCTATTTGAAATGTTTTAAAGCTAAAACTTATGAAACTGAGTTTCAAAAGTGTCACATGGTTTCTTGGCATTTGATAATTTAGATTATGCAGATGAGCTGTGGTTCCCAGTATGATTTTCCTAAATGCATTCAGGTGTATGAAACTGCTAGCCCAATGACAAGTATATTTGCATAATGTTTCCATGTAACTTGCATACTCCTACACAGACTACCTTCTGTTCAAAAGCAACTGTCAGGCTAAAAAAGTTTGTCACTGAAACCCCCCCAAAATGATATTCCTTGGTTTTTCTTACTCCTACTCTCTTTCTCAATTCAGTCTCAACTACCTATCCCTCTGGTCACCCAAGATCTGTATAACTTTAGGATTTACCTTTTGAAGCATGGCAAAACATGTAGGAATATACATATGTAATATATGCAGAAATACAGTAAAAGTCAAGGAAAAACCAGGCATGTGTCACAATGTATATAATACACAGAGGCTTAGGGAAAATTAATAGAATTGGGAATTAGACCTTTTTATACAGACCTCCTCAGTGAGAACCTACCTGGGTCACATCTTGTGGACTTGTAAAGTTCAATTAATTGTAAGTACTCAATCCCTGTTGGGACCCTCATATCTTTCAGAATTATTTTGTTATTCAGTTGTTTTAGTCATGTCCAACTCTTGGTGAACCCATTTGAGATTTTCTGTGTGAAGAAACGAGTGATTTGCCATTTCCTTCTCTATTTTAAAGATGAAGAAACTGAGGCAAACCAGGGTCACAAAGTTAATAAATATGGGAGCCCAGATTTGATCTCAGATTCTCTTGACTCCAGGCCTGGCCCTCTATCCACTGTGCCATCTAGCTGTCCTAGAGAAAGGAATATCAGAATTCAAAACATGAAACTTGTCAACTGTATGACTCTGTGCAAGTCTCCCTTAACTTCTTTCTGTTTCATTCGCCCCATCTGCAAAATGGGATAACAACACTTTCCTCCTAGGTTCATTATGAGAATAAAATGAGAATATAAAGTGTGATATAACTACTACTGTTACTACTAATTAACATTATTATTATATGGGAATTCACTGAAGAAATTTATGGATTTACTTATGTGCTGAATGGAACCATGCTCAGTTTTATCCAGGTTAGTTTGGGTTTACATCTGAGAATTAAGGGGATGACTTCCAATTGACCTCAGATACTCAAACCCTTTTAGGAGAATTACACCTACTCTGGAAATGCATCTGGGATGAGACTTAAATTTTTAAAGGAAAAACCTGTTTTTCTTTCTTTTCTTTTTTCACACTAAATTTGGATACCTTACTTTTTAAATTTTTAAAAAATGTATTGCTTTGTAGCATGAGTATGTAACCGGACTTCTGTCTCATCCAACTTTCACTCAAATTTAACAACTTGGAGGCTCTCAGAGGTAGCAACCACTGCTAGAAGGCTACAAATAACTGCCCAGGTTCTAGAAGTAACTCTATTGGGTGGCTACTCTTCTGCTATTGTATTCTGACTCTCCTAAGCCCCCATTAGTGTGCTTCATATTTAATAAATAGCACCATAAAAGTTTATTAACTCTTAATTAGAAACATCTAATAAAAAGAAGGAAAAAGTGAACTAATTTCAATCTAATATTCAAACATAAATAGAGTACATGTCCATGGGGAAGAAGAGACACAAAATTCCAGGAATATAAGAGGCAAACTTGGGACAAATATAATTCTGGACTGTGGGCTTTTGCTTTCTTCAGGAGTAGCCCATATAATAACTCATTGATGGGCAGGGTCACTTTTTTGCTAGCTTCACTTCTGGGCCCCTCTTCCCTCTTTGCAAGGAAAGGCTACTTCCCTAATGGCCACTCCTTTTCTGGGCTACTGTTTCAGCAAAAGCAGAAATCCTGATCCTGGCATCTATAGGTGGCTTCTTTAGCTAGGTAATGAGCTAGACCTCCAAGCAGCATGTTGTAATGGAAGATCTGAGGATTTTTCCTAGATCTGAATGAAAATCTCTCCAGAAATCAGCTCTGCTCTGAGCTCTACCCTTCCAGGCATTCCTGAGTTCTCAGCTCAAGTACCCTCAAGTACCCAAGTAACTCAAGTAGTAGTTCAAGCAAGGGTCTCTTCAGTGAGATTCCTCATTTTTATTTCATTAGTGATAAAACCAATATCTCCAATTTTCCCTATAATTAGACAATATGTATTTATCCCAAAATCAGCAGTCTTAGGAACCAAGGTTTCTCAGTTATTAATTTTTAAGTCCTTATATTATTCATATGCAGATTAGATGCTGAGAAACAGGACCCATTGGGCCATCTTTGGCCTTCTCTAAGTGAGGCTTTGTGAATGTTTTTTTTCTCACAACTATTCTTGTTTCTGCTGCTTTCCATGAGCAAAACTGTCCATATTTAAAGGGGCACTCCCTCATATGGATAGTTTTTTACATTATGCTTTCTACCTTCTCCATCTCCATATAAAAGTAACAAAAAGAAAGGAAATTCAATAAAATCATTCAACTTTTTGAAAAAGTCTGATATTATGTGCCTTGTTCTATAAGTTCCCATCTTTGCAAAGAAGCTGGGATAGGATTTTAGAGAAAGCTCTAATGCTAGTACTTTCTTAGTTCAGGTTATGTAGGGATGAAATGAGGCACTTGTGATTCCTTCAATAATTAATAAAAGGAAGCTTACTTTGCCTTGACCCCACAAGGATATTCAACAAGGATATAGTGGTCCTTAGCTTCTGTAGACATGACTACCCTCACTTCTCTACGGAAACATATTGGTTCACTAGGACAGGATACAGCAAAGAATGGGGTGAATTGAGTAATCCTTCAGTAATCTGCCACAGCTAAGGAGGCTTGATTACTGGGGTCAATCAGGTCTTAGGGACAGTTCTGTCTCCTCTAAAGGAAAACTAAGAGTTTCTGAGTCTACACAAAGAAAAAACTATATATCCCAGACTTAAGGAAAATCAATTACTATGAGGAGACTAGATTATCCCATGCTAAGAATTGGGGGGAAAAACTGCATCAGAAAAATGAAGGTAAATATAAATTCAATCCTATGGGGAAAAGGTATGTATTCTTCTACCCCATTTAGGAGTCAACCTTCATCATTACAATTTTACAACATTAAATTTTCAGTTGATTTGTCAAGTTTTTTCTTTCTATTTAAGTTGTTGTAGTCATTGTGTATATTCTTTTCCTGCTTCTTTTAAATCAATCCATAAAAGTCCACCCCATAATTCTCTGTATTTACCATATTCATGATTTCTTAAAGTTCACTAATATTCCATTCTATTCATATGCCATGGCTTGTTTAGCCATTCCTCAATAGATGGTTATTTACTTGTTTCCAGTTTTCTATTACTATCAATAGAGCAGTAATAAATAGTTTGGTGGAGCCTTACTTTTTTTTGTCATTGGCCTTATTGGGATACACATTCCTAGAGTGGAATTTCTCTGTCAAAGAAAATGAAGGATTCATTCTTTTCATATGATTCCAAATTGCTTTCCAAAATGATTGTTATCAGTTCAAAGATTCACTAATAGTGCATTAGTTAAGGGAAGAAATATTAAATGAGGCTGACAAGGTAGAGGAGAAACATCCTATGAACTTTCTACAACTCTTCCAACATTGCTTATTTTTTTTTAAACAAAACAACTGTTATTAATAATTTGGAGCATTCTTTCATATGGTTGGTAACAGTCTGCAACTTTTCTTTTCAGAAGTGTTTGTTCATATCTTTTGATCTATTGGGGAATGGCTTTTGGTCATACATACTTTTGTTAGTTGTTATATATCTTCAATATCAGACCCTTATCAGAGTTAATTGATGCAAAGATTGTCTTCCAATTCAGCCACTTCCCTTCATATTCCAGTTATATTCAATTCCTGCAAAATTTCAATTCAATTTCTATAATCAAAAGTATCTTTTTATCTATTATAATTGCCTTGTTTGGTTAAAAAATTCACCTCCTGCTTTTGTAAAAGACTTTACTCCACCAATTATCACCCTAGGAATGTTATGTCACTGATATTGGGATCTTCCAATATTGAAGGCCCATGACAAAATTCAAAATGGTAGATAATCTTCAATTTACATTCTCATAGAGTGTATGTACTCTTATAGAGTTTCCTGGGACACATCATATAAAACATTACCAAGATGATAATGGTTTTAAGGATAATACAATGTAAAGTTTGCAAGTTCTGGAATAATAGGAACTCTGTTTAAATCTTGAATACTGACGGACATTACTTGTATATTTTCTAATTGGTAAAATAAAAGGTTTGGATGATATTTCTTTAAAAAAATAAAGAAAAATAAAAAATTCACCTCCTATTCATAACTGTAAAAGGGATATGATTTGCTTCTCTTAATTTTTTTTTTGTGGAATTATCTTTAATAATAAACATACTGGCTGTTTGAACCTTTCTAGTTCCCTTATACATTATCCCTTTCCATATATTGTATGATCCATTTACACTAGTCTATTTGTGGTTCCACCACAACTCTTATCTCTTTTTCTCTATGACTTTCCACTGGCTAATTCCCAATACCTGTAATGTACTCACTCTTCATCTGCACTTCTGGTTTTCCTTAATTTCTATATAAAATTTTTCTTGATCCCCTCACTTTTTTGTGTACCTTACCCAACTACCTTGTATTCATTTAGTATAAATATAATATATATATGTGTATATGTATTTTATATATTTGTGTATATATTATATACTAAATGAATTTATATGAATGTTATATGTAATATTTACAAAGTATATATATATATAATAAATATAATATATGCTATATAATAAATGTTCTAATGGAGGAGATAACTTCTACCTAAATAAAAGTATGTGTGTGTCTATATACACACACACACACACACACACACACATACACACACACACATATAGTCCTAACCTATGTGCAGATTGTCTCTGCTATTAAAAGCTATAAAGTTCCTTGAAGGCAAGGACTGTTTCACTTCTCTCTTTTTATTCCCAGCATTTAGCACAGTGCCTAGAATTTAATACAAGCTAAATAAGGCTTGTTGATTCAATGATTGTGTAAGTGAACATGAGTCCCTAAAAGATTTCTTCTGACATTGTTTTCTTCTCTAAGAACAAGTCAATGACCAACAATCCTGAGAAATGAATGGGGATGCACTGCATTCTAAATATCAACCAATAAACATTTTTTAAAGACTTTCTATGGTCCAATCACTGTGATACAATGAAGATAAAAGGAGGCAATAGACAGTCCCTGACCTCAAGGACCTTGCAACATGCAAAAAATATATATACAAAGCAAAATAGACAGGGTAAATAGGAAATAAAAAATAGCAGGAATGCATTGGAATTATGAGGGGCCAAAACTTACTATATAAAACAAGATTTTAGTTGGGAACTAAAGGAAGCTAGAGAAGTAACTTAGAAGTAGTCAGAGATGAAGAGGGAACATATTCAGCTCCTGGAGTAGTCAGAAAAGGGAAAGGGATGTATTTAAGAAATGTTGCAAAAATGAAATCAACAAGCCTTGCAAACAGCTTAGATTTTAGGGGGTAGAGAGAGAAATACAAGAAGTTTCCTATGGGTTGTAACCCTGAGGGGACTGGGAGAATGGTGTTACCATCCACAGAAAGGAAATGTAGGAGGAAGGGAGAGTTTAGTGGAGGAAATGAATTCCATTTTGTACATATTTAGTTTAAGATATCTACTGGACACATCCAGTTCAAGATGCCTGAAAGGCATTTGGAGATGTAAGGTTGGAGATCAGCAGAAAGGTTGGGACAGCATAGACATCTGAAAATGATCAGCACAGAGACAGTAAATAAATTCATGAGAACTAATGAGATAGCCATGTGAAGTAGTATGTATAGAGAAGGCCTGGGACAAAACATTGAGGGATACTTACAAAGATACAGAATGGCCACATATGGGAAAGAGTTAGACTAATTTAATTGAAATGTTTTGTTAAGGAGAGAAATATTAAACAAAACTTGACAAGATAGAGGAGAACCATCCTATGGAGAACTAAAAGGATCAGACATGTCAATCTGCTTGGTCCTTTGAGGTATTATTAAATTTCATTCCCCAAACTAAGGAATTCTATTTTCTCTGCAGAGGCAGTAGGGCCAAAGATTTTTGCATATTGTATTTTAGGGGATTATATGGAGGGATTACAAAGGAAATAGGAGGCAGGAGGACTTGAGTTCAAATCTGGTCTCAGACACAACACATCTTAGCTGTGCGACCCTGGGCAAGTCACTTAACCCCAACTGCCTCAGCAAAAAAAAAAAAAAAAAAAAAAAAAAGGAAATAGGATGAATGCAGGGAAGCAGTTAAGAGTCTATTGCAACAGTTCAGGTGAGAGGTGATAGGGCCCTCGATTAGGGTAGAAGTTGTATAAATGAACAGAAGATGGATGCAAAAGATGTTTGGAAAAAATTAAAATCTGATAATCGATTAGATATGGGGAATATGGAAGAGTAAAGGTCAACTCCAAAGCTGAGGAATTAGTTGGATGGAAAGAATGGTAGCCTCAACAGGAATAGAGATGTAAGAAAGAGGGATGTGATTGAAGGAAAAAAGGAATTCCATTTTAGGTTGTATATTTTTCAGATAATAATAATCTGCATATAATGATATATGTAATAGTTACTGTCATAGGAGAAAAGGTGGTGCTATCAAAAATAGCTCTAAAGACAGGCATTAAACAATACTACAGAAAAAATGATTTGAGAGAGTTACTAAAGATATTTTAATCTAATAAATATTTAATATTATAATAAATAATAAATATTTCAACAATATTTAGCTGGCACACCCAGTAATAAACTGGAATGTCATAGTGCCCAATTAAGGACAACAACAACCAAAAAAATGTGTTAAAAATATAAAACAAAAATGTATCAAATTCTAGACCTCTTAAGTCAGAAACTGAAGGGAAAAGTAAAAAAAAATCAAGTAATATAAAGAGTCAAAGTAGCATAGAACAAAAAAAAATTCAATATTGATTAAAAAATTTACCATATAAGATTGATAAATAAATCAAGGACAAGACAAAATTCCCAAAGAAAGTAAAGGGGGAAGCTTCTTGATCAATTATATGAAATCCCTGAAACTGCAAATTAAATCAAAAAGAATTTGAAATTGAAATTATTTGTAATAATAATGAACAATCAAGAATAGGAATGGAAAATCTAACATGATTGTAAAAGTGGAAAGCAGTAGATCTAGTATTACTGGCTCAAACACTTCACAGTGGTAGAGGAATAACTAGCAAAGTCCTTTAACACTGATTCTAATGGAGATATAGCACATCTGTTTATTAACAAAGAGAAGAATAAGAATGATCCCTTCAAACAGAAGTCAATTACAGGTTTATGTATTTTATTGGTAATTATTGAACAATTTAAACATATACTTCCATTGTTGGTTATCACAAAACCTCAATTCTGCACTCATTTTTTAATTACATGTGCAAATATAGAGAACAGACCCAGGTATAATGAGAATGCTAGAAACTATGGAAAATGGATTCATATTTAAAACATGTCACCAACACAATAATAGGACAATTCATATAAAATATAGCATTTTCCCAGGAGAATCTAAGATGCTCTGCCTAGTTTAAAATTAATTATTCTTTTTCCTAAGTGGAATTGAGTTTGGCTTCCAAATAAAAGGAAACAGCCCAAAATTTCTTATTAATTCCATGATGTATATGGATGACATTAAGGTATATGAATCCACCTAAAAATACATCTTCATCCTTCACCCTCTGTCATCTTGTGAAACTTTTCTCAAATGACATAAAATTGCATTTGGATTCACGAATATAAATCCTGATGAGGATATATATGTCTTTTTCATTTGGACAATCAAGATATCAGGTAGAAGTCTATGGCTGAATAGATTTAAGAGGATTATAGACATTATGAAATCAAACCTGAACGGGAAGAATCCTTTTAAGGCAATTAACCTTTTTGCAAAATTAGTCTTAAGATATACTTTTTTTTTCTTTAACATACTATAATTAACATGGAAATATTTCACACAAAAATCCATATAATATTTAAACACTGAGCTTGAAAGCAATTTATGAGACATGTGTACATAGCTATTCTTTTTTTTTCTTTTTATTAAAGCTTTATGTTTTTCAAAATATATGTGTGGACAATTCTTCAACATTAGCCCTTGCAAAACCTCCTCTAGATGGCAAGTAGTCCAATATATGCTAAACATGGTAGAAATATATGTTAAATTTAATGTTACATAGCTATTCTTAAAGTATATAACAAAAAAGCCTATTCAAATACTCAAGACCTTAGTCCTGACATTAGAGTAACAGTAAAGGCTGATAATAGGTAATCATCATTGGCTCTGTCCAGTATAACAACCAAACTAGACTGCATCCACATCAAACTTATTTAACGACTAAGACCCCCCAAAGGTGGAATCAAAAGTCCCTCCATGGGTGACATCTGAATGAAAACAAGTTGTCAACAAAGAAGCACTGAACAAATACCTGAATTCTGTGGATAAGAGGGGCTTATGAGAGTAATTCAGAGCCAGATCAACTGCCAAGAGAAACTAAAAAAAGGATTCTTTTTAAGGAGCCCAGACTTAATGATCAATATATATTATACAAGAAAATAATAGAAATTGTCAAACATGTGACTGTAGGTTGCAAAACAAGAAACAAAAAAATCTTACTAAATATCTAGTAAAATATGACTTGATAGAGATAGTTTTACATGAAAAGTTTTTGCTTTCAAATACTGATTGACAACAAATTCCCATAATACCAATACAGACCTCAATATCTCCTAAAAAGATTAACCATTAAATGGAACTAGAATTCATATCATTATTACAGGCTAACTGTTTCTCCCAGTCACCTAGATATAATATTGTTCCATAAAAACTTGAGAATATTTTTAAAAGTTGGCATCAGACCTTGTACTTACAATCACTGAGCTACAAGGATTTAAAAGCTTTCAAAATACAGATCAGGTGAAAGAGATAAAAATTACCTAGGAATACAATGAGGTACCTTTTATTACTTTTTTCCCATTTGCCCCCAAAACTGAAGATGCTTTCAGTAATGCTACAGAAGATTAAATTTAAATATGAACAGCACAGAAGTTTTTGTTCATAGAAAATTAAAGTTAAAAGAATATGAAGATTATGACTCGTCCCAGTTATTTTTATGTGAAACCCATTGAAAATGATGATCAGTGGAAGAGCCAGTCTTTGATGATGGAGTGACAAGTCACAACTTCCAAACCTCCTTCAAAAGCCTCTCATACAAAAAAAAAGTTATAAGTAAGAAAGTCAAGAAAAAGTCAGTGAATCATTTTCAGCACAAGGAAGCTTAGGAAGACAGAAAAATCTACAGACAAGGGATTAGGACTAGCCAAGAGCATTGCATAGCAGAAGAACTAGCTATGGGTTGTGGGACACTAGCAGTAACCTAGGAAAGTAAAGGGAATAAACATTTGGGTCAAAAAGAAATCCCAAGGAACTCCTGCACTAGAACTGGAAGGAAGATCAGGTGCCATGTGACAGCTCTGTTGCCCATTCCTTAGTTGTGGGAAACAGTCACAAGGGAGCAGAAGTCTTACTTGTAAAAGGACCGGAGCCCAGAGCAGAAGGGCAGCTATCAGATCACTCACTGGATCGCACCACATTGGAACCACCAAAACCTTATAGGTCCCAGATCAAGATCTAAAATCAGCAGAAGGACATAAAAGAAGCTCAAGCCAGTCCACAGATGTAAGGAGAGACCAACTCTAACATAAAATCTAAAATCAAAAAGTAGGCTTGAAAATGAGTAAACAATAAAAAAGAACCTGACTTTAAAGAACTGCTATGATGCAAAGGAATTGCAAGACAAACTCAAAAGACAATAATTACAAGTAAAGTCTCAAAGAAAAAAATGCAGATTGGGACAAATTCAACAAGAATTCTAGAAAAATTAAGAATATTTTTAAAAGAATAAAAATGATTTTAAAAATCCAATTAAGAGTAGTGGGAAAAATTAGGGAAAAAAAGAGACCTACAAGAGAAAATTATGAAAAGAAAACTGAGAGTTTGGCAAATGAGGCATAAAACCTCACTGAAGAAAATAATTCCTTATAGATGAGAATAGGTTAAAATGTTTGACTAAAATTGCTTGTCTGTTCAATGGATGAGAGAGAAACTGGAGGGAAGTAGAGAACTGGGAACTAGAAAAAATTTAAGTGAATTTTAAAAACAAAAAAACAATAAATTTATTGAATCACAAAAATCACAATAAAAAGACCCTAGATATCATATTTCAAAAAATCAGAAGGGAAAATTGTCTAGCTGTCTTAGAAACAAAAAAATCCACCACTCAGCTCCTGAAAAAAAAAAATTCAAAACAAAATATGATATTCCAGAAGGAAAAAAAAAAAAAACAAAAAACTAGGATTAGGGCCAAGAGTAATCTATGCGGCAAATCAGTATAACTCTAGTGGGGGAAAACAGAAACTTAATGAAATAGTGGATTTCCAAACATTCCTGTTGAAAAGACCAGAGCTGAATAGAAAATATGACACTTAAACAAAGACTCAAGCAAAGCATAAAAAAAGATAAACATGAAAGAGAAATCATCCGGGACTTCAGAAACATAAACTGTTTAAATACCAATATCTGAAGATGACACAAAGCATTTCTAAGAATTTTATCATCATTAGGCAGTCATAATGAGTCTACACAGAGGGCATATATGCATGCATGAATGCAATGAATTATGCTGGGATGATCTAAAAAAAAGAATGGAAAAATGAGAAAGAAGGATGCACTAAAAGAAGAGGAAAAAAGAGAAATAGTGAAGAAAATTATTTACAATGAAGGGGAAAATGGAGTGGAGGGAAGCAAGCAATGTTTGAACCCCACTTTCACTTAAACTAGCTCAAGGAACAAAAAATGCAGACACACAAAAGGGAAAAGAAATTAATCTTACTGAACAGGGAAGTAGGAGAAGGAAGAGGCAAAAAGGAAAAAAAAAGAGAAGTGATAAGAGGAAGGGTAGATTAAGGGAGACAGTGGTCAGAAGCAAAAAGAAGGGAACAGTGAAAAAGAGAAGAACAAATAGAAGAAAACGGGAGGGAGGGAAATACAATTAGCAATCATAATGATATTTGAACAGGATGAAATCAACCATAAAATAGAAATAAATAGAATGGACTAAAAACTAGAATCCCAAAAAATGTCACTTATGAGAGATGTAATTCAAACAAAAAGACACGTACAGAATTAACATAAGGTATTAGAATATAATCCTTTATGTTATCAGCTATAATAACAAAAGCAAGGATGATAATCATGTGAGTGAATGCTCATAAGTTGGGGAATGGCTGGATAAGTTATGGTATATGAATATAATGGAATAGTATTGTTTCATAAGAAAGGATAAGCAGGTTGATTTCAGAAAAGCCTGACAAGACTTACATGAACTGATGCTAAATGAAGTGAGCAGAACCAAGAGAACATTGTACAGAATAACAAGAAGATTATGTGAAGATCAATTGTGATGGGCTTGGCTCTTTTCAACAAGGAGGTGATTCAGGGCAATTCAAATAGACTTGTGATAGAAAGTGCCATTCATATAGAGAGAGAACTATGGAGACAATGTGGTTGAAAGCATAGTATTTTCACATTTTGTTGTTAGTATTCTGTGTCTGCTTAGGTTTTTCTTTCTTTCCTGTGTTTTTTTTCCCTTTTGATTTGATTTTTCTTATACAGAATGATGAATATGGAAATATGTTTAGAAGAATTGCACATTTAACTTATACTGGATTGTTTGTTGTCTTGGGAAGGGGGAGTAAAGGGGGAGGGAGAAAAATATGGAAAACAAGATTTTTGCTGGGGTGAATGTTGAAAATTATCCTTGCATGTATTTGGAAAAAATAAAATACTATTAAAAGAAAAAAATATAATAATTATCATCTCCAACTAAGTAAAAGCAAAAATAGACCAATTAAAAAAGTTAATCAAGGAAACTACATTTTGCTAAAAATAACAGCGGCAGTGAATTAATATCAGTATTAAATATATAGGCACAAAATGGCATGGAAATTCTTAAAGGAAAAGTTAAATGAGTCATGGGAAGAAATAAATAGTAAAACTATGCTAATGGAGAATCTCAATTTATAAAGACCATCATATACTCCCTTTTCAGACATAGATAAATCTAACCATAAAATAAATAAGAAAGCACTTAAAGATATGAATATATTTTTAGAAAAGTTAGATATGATAGACCTGAATGGGAATAGAAAGGAGTACACTTATTTTTCAACAAAGCTTATTAAACTGTGTGTTATAACCCCAGATCAGATCACATAACTGAATATGTGGGATTGTGAAATTATGATTTATTATCAGAAAGTGTTTTATTTATATACATATTTTATATTCCTATGTACTTTGGGTGGCATAAAAATTTCTCATATTAAAAGAAGTTGTGAGTGGAAAAAATTTAAGAAGCCCTGGCCTATAACCCCTTCACATGAATTAGGGGCATAAAAATGTCACAAATGCACAAAAACAGAACTATAAAAGGCATTCATATCATAACAAAATAAAAATTAAATTCAATAAAGGGCTTTTAACAAACTGTAAACTAAATAATCTAATCCTAAAGAATAAACAGGTAAAACAAATCACAGAAATAGTCAATAATTTATTAAGGATAATGACAATAAACAATACACCAAAATCTGTGAGATGAAGCCAAAGCAGTATTCAGAGGAAATTTTATATCTCTAAATGTTTATATCAATAAAAGAGAAAAATAAATCAACAAGTTGGGCAAGCAACTAAAAAAACCTGAAAACGAACAAATTACCCTCTCCCCCAATTAAGCTCCAAAATAAAAATTCTGAATGTGAAAGGAGATTAATAAAATTGAAAGCAAAAAAACCAAATTGAACTAATAAAACGGGCAGCTCCTTTTATGAAATAATAAAATGACTAATTTGATTTTAAAAATGAAAGAAACCCAATTATCAGTATCAAAAATAGAAAGATTAATATATAACCAAGGAAGGTGAAATTAAAGCAATTATTAGGAATTATTTTGACCAGCTATATGCCAATAAAACTGACAATCTGAACAAAGTGAATAAATATTTATACCAATACAAATTGTCCAGATTAGCAGAATACCCTAAGGAAAAAAAAAAGACATTGAACAAGTTATAAGTGAGCTTCCTAAGGATAAATCCCAGGACCAGATGGCTTTACAAAAGAATTCTACCAAACATTTAAAGAACAATTTGTTCCAATATTATATAAATGTTAAAGAAAAATTAAGTTCTACTAAACTCCTTCTGTAATACCAATATAGTTTTGATCCCTAAACCAATGAAGCAAAAGCAGAGAACAAAAACTATAAACCAATTTTTCTAATTAATATTAATGCAAAAAATTAAGATTAAAGTAGTATTTCACAAAAAATCATACACTATGACAAGACTAAATTCATACCAGATGTGAGAGATAATTCAATATTAAGAAAACTATAATCAACAATCAACAAACATTATATGATCATACCAAAGATATAGAAAAATCCTTCAAATTTTTATTTTTATTTTTAAAAAAATTGAGCTACAAATTTTCTCTCTTCCTCTAGTCCCTCACCAACCCAATGAGAAGAAAATATGATACTAATTATACATGTAAAATCATGTAAAACATATTTTTCTATTAGCCATGTGTGCAAAAAGAAGCAAATAAAATAAAAAATATGTATTTCAATCTGTACTCAGAATTCATCAATTGTCCCTCTGGAGGGGGATAGCATTTTTCATCAGGAATCCTTTGGAATTTTCTTGGATCACTGCATCACTCAGAGAAGCTAAGTCTTTCACATTTGATAATTATCACAATATTGCTCTTATTATTACCATTTACAATGCTCTCTTGGTTCTGTTCACATAAGTTTTTCCAAATTTTTCTGAAACCATCCTGCTCTTTATTTCTGACAACACAATAATATTCCACCACAACTATATACTGCAATTTTTTTAGGCATTCCTCAATACATAGGCATCCCTTCAATTTCTAATTCTTCCCCTCCACAAAAAGAGCTGCTATAAATATTTTTGTACATATAGGTCATCCTTTAATCTCTTTGCATAGTGGCATTGCTTCTCTACAGTAGTTGGACCTGTTTTTTACTCCACTAAGAGTTCAATAGTATATCTATTTTTTCCCATATTCCCTTCAGCATTTGTCATTTTCCTTTTCTCTTATATTAGTCAATTTGATGGACATAAGGTGGTGCCTCTGAATTGTTTTAATTTGCATTTCTCTAATTATTGGTGATTTAGACCATTTTTTCATATGAGCGTTTCTTCTTCTAAAAACTGCCTCTTCATATCCTTTGACCATTTATTAATTGGATAGTTCTTCATTTTTATAAATTTGGTTTGGTTCCCCAAAAATTTGGGAAATTAGACCTTTAGCAGAGAACTCTACTGGATTTTTTTCTAAGTTTCCTGTTTTTCTTATGGTGGTGACCACATTAGCTTTGTTTGCACAAAAATTATATGTAATCAAAAGTATTCATTTTGCCTCTTATTAGTAATAAACTCTTCCCCTATCCATAGATCTGACTGTAATTTATTCTATGCTCCCCTGATTTGCTTATATTATCCTATATGAGTAAATCACATACCCTTTGTCAGCTTATTATTATATATATTACATATTATGAGCTTATTATACAGTGTGAGATGTTGGCCTATGTCTAGTTTCAGCCAGAGTACTTTCCAGTTATCATGACAATTTTTGTTAAATAGTGAATTCTTGCTTTAAAATCTGGGATCTTTAGTTATATCAGACACTATGTTATTGTACTCTGTATATTATATACCTATTCTATCTCACTGATAAACCACCTTGCTTCTTATTCAGTACCAGATTTGTTTTGTTTGATACTACTAAATCCCTTTCCTTCATATTTTTTTCCCATTGATTTCTTCAATTTTCTTGATCTTTTGTTTTTCCTGAGGGTAAACACAGTACACTGTATTCAATACATGCAGAGTTGGCAGAACATCCAGATATCCAATAATAAGTTGATAATAAAGTACTGGAGATCAGGAGAGAGATTATGTCTGGATATAACGATTTAGCAATCATCTAGATCAAGAAGGAATGGGCAAAAAGCCAAACAGGTAAAACAGAAGAGTGGCTGGGAGGAAGGGTTGGTCAGTGGTGTCCAGAGCTGTAGAGAAATCAAGTGGAATGGGCTCTGAGAAAAAGGTTCACTGGTAACTTTGTATGAAGTAATTCCTATCAAAGAATAAAGTCAGAAGTCAGAATCCAAGGGATAGATAAATGAGTAGGTGGTTAAGAAATGGAGGTAATAAAAAAAAAAAAGAAAAAAAAAAGAAAAGAAAAAAAATGGAGGGAATTAGTATAGCTCAACCTCTCTAGAAGACTGGATTTGGAACAAAGAAGGAATAAAAGGTCATACCTTGAAAGTTTAGCAGAATCAAATGAATATTTTTCAAGATATGAGACTGTTTGGGCTTGTTTATGGTTAAAGGGAAAGAAGTTGGTGAATAAGATTTAAGGCAAAGGAAAGAGAAAAAATAATTAAAGTGATGTCCTAACTGTTTGGGTCTGCTGGAATAATCGAAAAGGGGACTTGGTCTATATTTATTTTCTATATTTAACAGCAATTGTTCTCTAAATGAGTAATACTATAACATGCTAGTGACCTATACCTAAGAGAAAAGGATATTTGACACATTGCATTACATCTTAATGAAGCTGATCCAAAGATATTCTTTGTAGTCAGCGAAGAATTACTGTTGTTTCTCGGGTCTGAGTTTCGAGAAGTATCTCCATCAGCTATCTAAGCTACACAGGAACTTTTGGTTTCATATCAGACACTGAGGAAATTATAAACAAAAAACAACTCCTAGATAGTTCATCTAGGAGGGGCTCTCCAACTTTCCTTTCCTATACAGAAAAGGTCCCAGTGATGTTTCAGTTTTCTTGTTCCCAGGAACTCAAGGGCAAATGATTAGATAGATGGGATGCTAAGGATAAGGAGAGAACACTCATCGTTCTTTGATCGGGGGTATAAATCTTTTATCTTTACAAATCTTTTATCAAACTAGAATCTATAAAAAATAGTCCATTTGAATTAAGAAGAGCATTAGCTAAGAAATTATAAGTGTAAGAAACAGGAAATGAGCTTCTTAGCAGACAGGAGTATAAGGCAAAATAGTGAAATCTGTAAAGATAAACCCAAAGATATATCTTTAATAAGAACTTTTTATCTCTTAAGTATCATAACCACTGGGGCTTCTGCTTAGCAATTGCAAATATCTCTTGATATAGTTCCTAGCAAGTAATATCAATTTATCCAAAAAGAACAGAAATTTTAATATTACCAATGTTAAGAAATATCATATTCTTATATACATTACAAAAGCATACAGCAACTACAAATCAGGAATTGGGGAAGACATTGCATCCAACACAGTTTAACTGCCCCTGATACATCCCAGAAAACATGGGATCAAGATTGTGTGAAAGAATGAACCTTGGCAAAGAAATAAAAACACCAATTCTTCATCAGAGACATGAGTAAAAGAAAAGAGAAAATGAGATAATGAATGGAAGTATTAATATGTAGAATACAGAAGAGGAAGGGAATTTGAGAAAAATGGCTTCAATTTTCTCAGTAAAGTAGGAAGTGAAATCAACTATCATCTTTACACTAAGGACTTCTAAATATGTTGCTAGTCTTTATGATACTTCCAAATTCCAGATTCACATTTTCTATTGTCTCCTCTATATATGGTACCTCAACCTCTATATCCAAAGACCCCTCTTCCCCCCAAAAAAAGAAACTGCTAACCCTCCTTTTGATGTCCCTCCCATTTCTGCCACAAGAAACATATCCATCTCTTTCTCTTGATTCCTACTTACACCCCACTTCAAATTCTTGTTATTAGAGCATCACCATGTCCCTCCTACAAGTTACTGTGATTCCAGTATCCCTTGGACACAACTAGCATACTGTTGCCATAGTAAATTTTCTTTCCTTTTTTATTTAATAGTATTTTCTTTTTCCAAGTACATGCAAAGATAGTTTTCAATATTCATCTCTGTAAAACCTTTTGTTCCAAATTTTTCTCCTTTTTCCCTTCTCCCCTCTCTCCAAGACATCAAGCAAGTCTATATAGTTTAAACATGCAATTCTTCTAAAAATATTTCCATATTTCTTATGATGCTCAATAAAAATCAGATCAAAACAAAAAAAATGAGAAAGGAAAAAAAAAACAAACAACAACAAAAGGTGAAAATATAAGGCTTTGATCCATATTCAATCTCCATAGTTTTCTGTCTGGATGCAGATGGCACTTTCTATCCCAAATCTATTGGAATTGGCATAGTAAATTTTCTTGAGTATCACTCTGTGCTGCTCATTTGTTCAAAAATCATTCATGACTTCCCATTATCTACTAAATAAAATACATAAAATTTATCCTTACATTCAAGGTTCTTTACATTTGTCAATTGCCTCTATATGAAAAGATATGGCCCTACCCTAGCTTTTCAGTCTTCTCTCTGTTACAGATAACTGAACTATGATATTTCTTTTTATTTTTTTGTTGAGGCAATTAGGGTTAAGTGACTTGCCCAGGGTCTCAGAGGTAGAAAGTCCTAAGTGTCTGAGGCTGAATTTGAACTCAGATCTTCCTGATTTCAGGGCTGATACTCTATCCACTGTGCCATCTAGCTGCCAGATATTTGATATTTCTTCAACAAATTCTGTACTTTCCCATCTCTGCCCATGATGTTACTTCCAACTGGCATGTATTCCCCTTTGCTCACTCAACACTCATCCAATTAATTCTTCATGAATCAGTTCAAGCATTGGGTCATCCTAATTACTGGATTACTAATCCAGGCTATACCTGGAGTGAAGCAGACCTGAGTTCAAATCTAGCTTCAGAGACACTTTCTAGCTGTGTGATTATGGGCAAATCTCTATCTGCCTCAGTTTCTTCATCTGTAAAATGGGAAAAGAATGAAAAAAAGTCAAAGGATAACAATATCATAGTGTGGCCAAGAGTGCATATCCTGGAGTAAAGTTGTAAGACACTAACATAACAAAAAGGCAGGCGTGGACTCATAAGTTCAATAAATGAAATAAAGTAAATATTCAGGGAAGTACCTACTATATGGAGAACACTGTCCCAAGCTCTAAGAACTAGAAGAGAGAAACAAAAATCCTCATACCTCATGGGTCCCACTTGGAGTCAGAAGATTCCAATCCAGCTAGCTGTCTATCCAGGGGCTAGTCAGTAAATTCAAGTCTCAGTTTCAGCATCTGTAAAATAGGAAATAATCATTTTATATCAAATAGTTCACAGATTAGTTTTGTTATGAGCAAAGTACTTTGTAAACTTTAAAGCCCTAAATGTGCTGCTATTATTATAGTCTAGTAGAGAAGATATAACATGTGCACAAAACATTATGGTAAAAATACCTTATTGATGCACGAGAAAGATACAAACGGTGTTTATTAGACATCTGAGATAGAAAAAGGTCATTACTAAGTGGAAAAAATCAGAAAAGAGCTCATAAAGAACATGGTACTTAAAGTACATGTAGTCTTTTTGTAACTCACTTGAACAGACTAAACAACATAAACAAACTACTAATTAAACAAAATTCACCAGCCATGTTTTGCTACTGATAATACAATTCACCCCTCAAATGCCACAAATTTACATGGTAAATATCATTCACACTCTTTGTATTTTTTTTACACTCCTTGTATTTTAAAGTTATTGCCTGTGCTGCTCATTTTAGTATTTTATGATTAAATAAAAGTGTTTTTAATATTCTCAGAATAAAGTTTTTTGTGCCAAACAATTCATATAATTTACTACTTGAATGAATAGAAGGAAATAAGCCACATCATGTCTATTTGCCCAAAGAAACTACTTTATCCTGAAATAGAAAAGAGGGCTGATATAATTTGTTTCACTACTAGTCTCCTTCCTTGAGAAAGTAATGACTAGGTTTTTAAGTCTCACAGTCTTTATTTGTATTTATTTATAAGAACAAATCACTTAAATAACCATCTTTTTCCCTCCATTGCGACTATTATTTAACTGAAAATATTAATATGGTTTCATTTAAAACAAATTGCTCTAATCAATTTAAAAGATAACTCCAAGAAACAACTAATTTATATAGAGAAGCAAATATAAAAAAATGTCAAAAGGAAATATCCACCTCCAATGTTTACCATGTGACCATGGTTAAGTCACAAGCTCTTTAGTCTCAGTTTCCTCATCTATGAAATAAATGGGAAGGAACAGATGGACATTTTGGTTTCTCTCAGCTAAAGACCCACGATCCTATAATCTTAATTTGAGAGAGGAAAGAGTACAAATAATTTATACTAAAATAATTATAATCTCTCATATTTGCTAAAGAATTGTAAAGTATTGCCCATCAATTATGGATTATGTTCAACAATGGAAAGAATAGAAGTGCAAATAATTTTTAAATGGCTTTGAATTTTTATGTTTTATTTTTTTACTTATTTAATTATGGCCATATCTGATGTTTTGACAATTCTTTTCAATAAATCAATGAAACCAAATTGAAATTTTCTTGTTCTAGGAAAAGAGGAAAATACCTTCTTACTTAAAAGTTCACTGGTAAAAGAATGTGCTGATGAATTCCCTATACAATTTAAGTTTTAAACTTTTTGGGTACCATAGACTTCTTCAGAGAATATTTTTAAACAACTGAAGGAAATGCTAAATTTCACTTAGAGGTTATAGGAGAATGGCCAACATAAGGTTGCCTCTATCTATGTCACTTTTGCAATAGCATCTTTTTTTATTAAAGCTTTTTATTTGCAAAACATATGTATGGGTAATTTTTCAACATTGACCCTTACAAAGCTTTCCGTTACAAATTTTTCCACCCTAGTCCCCACCCCTCCTCTAGATGGCAGGAAGTCTACTACATGTTAATTATGTTAAAATACTTAACAAATCAAATATATGTATACATATTTTTACAGTTATCTTGCTGTGCAAGAAAAATCGGATCCACAAGAAAAAAAATCTGAGAAAGGAAACATAATGCAAGCAAACATCAATAGAGAGCATGAAAATGTTATGTTGTGGTCCACATTTCATATCCTTCTCTCTGCGTGTATATGGCTTTCTTCACTTAACAATTGGAACTGGTTTGAAATATTTCATTGTTGAAGAGAGCCATGTCCATCAGAATTGATCATCATGCAATAGCATCTTTAACACATTATACCAATAAAACCCAACTATAAAGCTATAATTCTTTGCAGCAAAATCATTCCTCTTACTGCTCCTTAATAACACTGTACCCATGGAATTGCCTCAAGTACTTCATTTTATCTAACATAGTCTTGCAAAAGCAATGATTTGGAAATATAAATTTGTATCTCCTAGTGCTAAGCCTAAAACTTGGAATGATTTGCATCTGGCCTTAGACAATATTAGCTGTGATAACAGGAAAATTTTTTGCTTAACCTCCCTCAGGTTCAGTTTCCTCATCTGTAAAATGAGTAACAGTTTCAGGGCTTGCCTCACACAGTTTCTGGGGGATTAAATGAGACAATGTATATGAAATGTTTTGTAAAACTTTAAAAAACTGTTGGTCCAAAGTTATCATAAAGTATATCCATATATACTCACACACATACATATACACAGAGAATATATACATATGGGCTACAGCAGCTGTTACAAGAGAAACAAAGGGTCTTTTGGGAACTACTCTACAGGAAATAATGTGGCTCTGGATGACAGTCAACTTGTAAATAAAAAGGGAAGTCAAGCTTCTGGGCTAATGGCAGAAAAAAAGCATGAATTGGTTTGGTAGAACCCAGGGACCAATGAAGACAAAGAAGTCTGGTAGCCTGGTATGGGAAACAGCCCACTCTAGAAATAGAAGTAAATTAGGAAAGTAAAGAATATAGACCTCTTGGAGACACAAGGAAAGCAGCCTATAGATCAAAATGAAAAAAAAAAATAGGAAAAAGAACAAAATTCTAATCTGAGGATTTGGGCTCCAAACATGGTGTAATTTATACAATCTTAAGCAAGTTGGTTTACCTCGAAATAATTTAAAAAATACGAAAGAGAGAGAGAGAGAGAGAGAGAGAGAGAGAGAACAATTATAAAATTACAACATTCTTTACAGCAAATAAAAGAATTAAAGGAAGATGTAGAAAAAATAGAATATCTCCAATCTGAAAATACAAACCCGAGAACTAATCATTTACAACATATGATAGGAAAATATCAATGAAACGGCAATACTCTGAAAAAGAGTACAGGAATTGAATACAGAGATATAGTTCCTCCCTACCCACCACTCTAAAACCCATCAAAAATAAAAACAAAGAAATAGCAAAATATCTGTTACCTTTACAAACTAAAACAATGAGTCAAATAAAACAAAACAAAACAAACAAACAAATCCAATGGGCCCTGAATAGGTCTCAATAAGAAAATCTAGGAATCTTCTCTAGCCCTTTCCCTCCCCTCCAAATTACAATGAAAGATCTTGAATACTCTAGTTCAAGTAGTCATTCAAGAAAATCTTCCACAAGTATTGGGAAAATAGAACAGTGTATAGATCAAAATAATCCATTGGACACTGTCAAGCTTAATTCATGTAGGAATAGAGAATACAAGTTGAAACTCTTCAATTTCTTTTCTTTTCTTTTCTTTTTTTTTTTCCTGAGGCATTTGGGCTTAAGTGACTTGCCCAGGGTCCCATAGCTAGGAATTGTTAAGTGTCTGAGGCCAGATTTGAACTGGGGTCCATCCTGACTTTAGGGTTGGTGCTCTATCCACCGTGCCATCTAGCTGCCCCAGAAAATCTTCAGGTTCATCAATAACAACATAAATTGTAAATGTACTAGGAAGAGGCAATTTAGCCATGGAGGCATTTCCCAATCAAGAATGAGAGGAACGGTTCCTAACCAAGTCCAATACCTCTTCTTGTGTCCCTGATTATGATCTTCACTGAAAGGTTATTTGTCAATCATGCTGTCTTTATTCTTCAATTTTTTCCTATTACTGGATTCTTAGTCTTTATGATCCTTATGAACCCTATCTGAAGGAATGACAGAGTCAAGCATTCATTCCCTATTTCTTTTCCCTTCCATCGATTTCCAGGGAAAAAAAGCTCTCTAAATTCATTAACTGCATTTCATCTCTCATTTATTTATTTAAAAAAATGTGGTTTTGATACCTAAAATGGGGAGAGAGAAGTCTAAGAGTAAAAAAAAGACATTTACAGACCAATATCTCTAACTATTGCAGAGATATTAAATAAAAAGTATCAAAGAAGGGATAGCCTCCAAATTATAAAGATTAGATATTGTGACTAGATGAACTGATACCCGGAAGAAGATTTATTCAATATAGGAAAACTATAAAATTATGGAACAATTAATATGAAAACTAATAAAATCACATGATTATGCAATAATAATTGTTAATATTTATATTGTTCATTATGTTCCAGACACTGTGCTAAGTGCCTTACAATTACTATCTTATTTGGTCAAGAGATATAAATAGAACTTCTTCTAATATACTGAAGAATACCTATCTAAAACCAAAAGCATGCACCATCCATAAAAAAGTAAATGTTAGGATTTTAGCAATAAAATCAAGGGTAATGCAACCATGTTCACTGTCACCAGTATAATTTTATAAAATTACAGAAATAATATCTATAGAAAAATTACAAGAAAAATCAACAGCAGAAATAAACACAGCAAAAAAGGAACACAATTATTGCTTTTTAGATGATATGATAGTTTATTTAGAGTGACAGAGATTCATCTAACATTAACAGAAATTCAATCATTAGTAAAGTAGCAAGACATAAAATAAAACCACCAAAAAACCATCAGACTTTCTGAACATTACAAACTATTCTCAGCAGAAAGAGATAAACAAAGACATTCTACTTAAAATTTCTAAAAACTATCTGGGAGTCAACTTCCTAAAGCATACAAAGGAAATATATGAATATAACTATAAAACATTGTATTAAAGAAAGGTGACAAATAGCCAGGAATTATTCACAGTTGGGCCATACTAATATAATAAAAATGGCTATATGACTTAAATTAGTTTACTGATTCAGTGAGATGTAAACTACCCAATAATTATTTTACAGAACTAAGGAAAATAAAAATAAGTTCACATAGAGAAACAAGAGGTCAAGAATCTCAAGAAAATAAAATTTTTAAATTAGAGTTGAGGGGGGCTTAGTGAAAAATGATCAACCAAGAAAATATATACATAAGAAACACAGTACTCAAAAAAAACCCCAAAATATGCAAATTCCTAGGCTAAGGACTCAATATTTGAAAAAAAAAGCTGGGAAAATTGTGAGGCAAGCTGAGAGAAATTATGTATAAATGAACATGCTACAAATAGATATATAACCTAGAAATAAATATTTATATCATAAACAATTTAGAGAGAATGGAAGGTGATACCTTTCATACTATGAATAGGGGGAAAATTCTTGATTAAATAAGGAATAGAGGGGATAACAAGATAGAATGAATAATTTTCTTGACATAGAACTTAAAAGTTTAGCAAAAACAAAAGCAATTCAGTTGGAATTAGAAATAAAAGAGTTAACTGGGAAAAAAATTTGCAATTTCTTTGATAAAGGTCTGACAACCATGATGTATGAATAATTGATTCAAATATTTAAGACTCAGTACCACAGATAAATGATCAAAGAATATGAGTAGTCAGTTTTCAAGGGAAGAAATCTAATCTATCAACAACCATATGAAAAATGCTTTAATTTAATAATCATAAAATTACAAATTAAGTACAAATTAAAATAATTAAGGCTTCACACCTCACACTGGTGAACCAAATTGCCAAAAGTGACAAAAGATGAAAATTACAACTGTTGGAGAAGCTGTGAAAACAGGCCCCTGAGATACCATCGGCAAAACTGTGAATTGGCCCTATAATCATTTTTTTTTAATTTTATTTATTTATTTTTTAAATTTTTTAATTTTATTTGCATAACATATGTGTGGGTAATTCTTCAACATTAACTCTTACATAGCTTTCTGTTACAAATTTTTCCCCCCAACTCCCCACCCCTCCCCTAGATGGCAGGATATCCACTACATGTTAATTATGTTAAAATATTGGCAAATCGAATATATGTATACATATTTCCAAACTTATCATTGCTGTGCAAGAAAAATCTTATCTACACAAAAGATATATCAGATAAAGGAAACACAATGTAAGCCAACATCAATCAAGGAGTATGAGAATGTTATGTTGTGGTCCACATTTCACATCCCTCTCTCTGGGTGTATATGGCTTTCTTCAGTGAACAATTGGAGGTGGTTTGAAACATTTCATTGTTGAAGAGAGCCATGTCCATCAGAATTGATCGTCATATAGTATTATTGTTGCCGTGTATAATGATCTCCTGGTTCTGCTCATTTCACTCAGCATCAGTTCATGCAAGTCTCTCCAAGCCTCTCTGAAATTGTCCTGCTGGTCATTTCTTACAGAACAATAATATTCCATAATATTCATATACCATAATTTATTCAGCCATTCTCCAATTGAAGGGCATCCATTTATTTTCCGGTTTCTAGCCACTACAAAAAGGGCTGCCACAAACATTCTTGCACATGTGCAGCCCTTTCCTTCCTTTATGATTTCTTTGGGATATAAGCCCAATAGAAACACTGCTGGGTCAAAGGGTATGCACAGTTTGATAACTTTTTGAGCATAGCTCCAAATTGCTCTCCAGAATGGTTGGATCCATTCACATTTCCACCAACAATGCATCAGTGTCCCAGCCCTCCCACATCCTCTCCAGTATTCATCATTAACTTTTCCTGTCATTTTAGCCAATCTGACAGGTGTGTAGTGGTACCTCAGGGTTGTCTTGATTTGCATGTCTCTGATCAATAGTGATTTGGAGCACCTTTTCATATGACTATAAATAGTTTTAATTTCATTGGCCCTATAATCATAAAAGTAATTTGGAATTATATAGACAATGTCATTAAACTATACATACTTTTTGACCCATAGATAAACTATTAGGAATATATACAAAGAGATCACATACAGATAAAACATATGTAATTGTTCTAAAATAATTATTTTGTTGTTATTCAGTCATTTCCATCATGTCCAAACTCTTCATGACTCCATTCTGGGTTTTCTGGGCAAAGATACTAGAATAGAATGCCATTTTGGCTTGTCATTTCCTTCACGATTGGATCCAGTTTGTCAATCAGAGGTTAAATGACTGACCCAGATCACACAGCTAAGGAAGTATCTGAGACTAAATCTGAACTCAGATTTTCCTGACTCCAGGCCTAGTGCTGTCTCCACTGAGCTATCAACTGCTTCTAAAAATGGTTACAGAATCAGTTTTTATTACAGCAAAGCAGTAGAAGCAAAGTTGGATGCACATGAATTGGGGAATCAATAAACAAAGCATCTTAAATGAATGTAAAGAAATACTATCGTTCTGTAAGAAATAATGAAAAGGGTAGGTTCAGAGAAATTAATATGAACAGAAACAGTGAAGTAAGCAGAATGAGTTGAATTATTTACAAAATGACCACAGCATTATAAAGGAAAACTACTCTGAGAGGCTTAAGAATGCCCATTAATGCTTTCACTGTAGAATTATTCCTAGGAGACTGATGATGAAGCATATATTTATTTTTCAACGTCACACAATACTTTTACAAAGCTATGTGCTAGAAGACAAAAATTCAAGTGGAGGATTTTAAAACAAAAATTTACTACCTAAACATGAATCTTAATTATACAATAAAAATTGTAATCAATATGAGAAATCAGATGAAAAATGTAGATCTAGAGAATGAATACTCTAACCAATCAGTGGGATCAAAGAGCAAATCATAAAAGCTATGATTATTTATGCTAAAGATATTAACAGTGAAAACATATCAAAATATAACAGATGTAGCTAAGAGAATCAGGGGAAATGTATCTCTGTCTAGTTATCATAAAAAAAGAGAAATCTAATGAATTTAGTGTATTTTAAAAGCTAAAAAAATTATAAATTAAAAATAAAAAATACAGAAAGAAATTGTGAAAATAAAAGATGATGCAAAAATAAAGTAAAAACAACAACATAAAAGCTAATGAGTTACTAAATGAAACAGAAATTTTATCAGGAAAAGACTAGAAGAAATAATTAACCATAAATTAAATTTGATTTTAAAAGTAAAAATCTGTTACCAAGACAAAAAAATGAAAATCTGGGATTCACATCAAATAAAAAGATAAATAAAATTGTAAGAAGCCTCATAACAGTCATATGGCAAAAAAACTCAAAACAAATAAATGGATGCATATGTATAAAACCATACAATCACTTCATTGATAAAAAGGAAATAAAGAAACTAAACAAATTGGTCTTAGAAATAGAAACTGAAGAAACTATAAATTTCAAGGGATATAAATTACTAGTTCAAATATATTTGTCTGTCAATGAATTCTATAAAACACTTTGTTGTTACTGAATTGTTTTTCAGTCATGTCTGACTCTTTGTGACACCATTTGGGATTTTCTTGGCAGAAATGCTAGAGTGGTTTACCTTCTCCAGCTTTTTTTAAAATTTTTTTTAAATTAACAGATGAGGAACAATGATTTCCCCAGGATCACACAGCTAGTCTGAGGCCACATTTGAACTCAGGAAGTCTTCCTGATTCCTGATTCTAGTACTCTATCTACTATGCTACCCAGCTATCCTACACAAAACACTTGATATAAAAAGAAATCCTATTACATCAACTCTTCTTTAAAACAGAGAAAACACCATTAAAAAGCCTTCAATGAAATATACCGATAATATAATGGATTATGTACCAATATCACTAAAGAATATTGATGAAAAAAAATCACATCATAGACCATTTAATATTTCCTCTCAAATATTTATTGTGATCAATTATAAATTCATGCCAAGAATGCAAGGATGCTTCAATATTAGAAAAACAAACCAATGAGTTACATAAATAATAAAAATCACACAGCTATGTCAAATCATAGAAATTCTTCTTCAACAAAATACATTTACATTTAAAGACTTTCTTGAAAATGCATGAATGAAAGTACTAAATACTTAGGCAAGAATGATATGACTGGGCCATGAAAAAATTCATTTCTGTAAGGAGCTCCTAAGAAGGAACTCCCCCTTAGCAATGCAGATCAGGACAGTAATGCAGAAAATTGTTTGGATTAGTAAAAGGTTACTTTCCCAGGGTACCTCAGCAATTATGTGTTAGAAGAGGAATTTGAAAACTAATATTTTGGTCCCAAAAGTTCTTTCTCTTTTGCCATATTTCCTCTATATCAAAGCTTCTTAAATTGTAAGTTGCGACTCCATAATTGAATGTGGGGATCACAAAATTATAATTTATTATCGGTAAATGTTTGATTTGTACACCTATTTTACATGTCTATATATCTTAGATCAAATAAAAATTTCTTGGGCAAAAAGTACAAAAATTATATATTCTGAATTGGTCTAAAGAACATGAGGTTCTCTGAAGAGGACTGTCAGTCCCTTCCTGATCCATTTTGATCCCTTTTCACTATAATTCTCCACTACAAATTCAATAAGACTAGTTGGGTCCCAAAATAGGGTCAGAGCTTCTTTATCTGCCATGGTATACTTTCTAAAAATCCCAAAGTGCTTCCCAGAAATAATCTCCCCTATCATCTTGCATAAATCCAATATCCTTTATTTTATTAAAGCATTTTATTTTCAAAATATATGGTTAGATAATTTTCAACATTCAGCCTTGCAAAACCTTGTGTTTCAAAATTTTTCCCCTCCCTTCCCCCCATTCCCTCCTCTGGATGGCAAGTAATACAATATATGTTAAACATATGCAATTCTTTTACACATATTTCTAGAATTATTGAGCTGCACAAGAAAGATCAGATCAAAAAGGAAAAAATGAGAAAGAAAACAAAAAGCAAACAACAAAAAAGTGAAAATACTATGTTGTGATTCACACTCAGTTTCCACAGTCTTCTCTCTGGGTGTAAAAGGTTCTCTCCATCACAAGATCATTGGAGCTGGCCTGAATCATCTCATTTTTAAGAAGAGCCATGCCCATCAGAATTGATCAATGCATAATCTTGAAGCTGCCATGTATAATGATCTCCTGGCTCTGCTCATTTCATTTAGCATCAGTTCTCCACACCTCTCTGAAATCATCCTGTTGATCATTTCTTATATAACAATAATATTCCATAACCTTCATATACCATAACTTATTCATTTTGCAGCTGATTAAACCCAACACTTAAATCACAAAGAATGTTACAAATGGTTTAGTTGGACCTTAAAGATCATCTAATCCAATGGACTATGATCCTTCCTTACCTGTCTTCAACTCTGCAAGCACTGACAAATGATCATTCTCTTCCCTGGGGCACTTTCTCTTTCTACCTTTCCAATTCTCTCTCACTTTATTTTCTTCTCTCCATGTACAAACAATTCTTTATTTCCTTATATGGGAAAGGAAAGAAAGAAATGCAGGACGGAGGGAGGCAAGATGGCCGTCTCACACCTGTGAAGGGAGGGGGCTGGAACATGGTTCAAAAACACATGGGCCAGGGATAGAGAAGTGGGACCAAGAGGAGGAACAGAATGGGCTAGAATCAGCCATGTAGGGACATGCCAAGAGTCAAGAGTTAGGAGAGGGAAAGACTTAAATGAAAAAGATGGGGCTACTTGGACCAGAGACAGACATTGGATACAGAAGAAAGACAGAGTGGAAAGAGAGACAGTCAGGAACCAGATACATGGGCATTTAGAAAGAATGGGACAAAAATCTTTTCTGTGTGTTAAAATCTGGAGATTTTAAGCTAAGTCCCCAATTCAGCAGCAGTGCTATTCCTATTTTCACTTGAAGGATTTTTTTGGGGAGGTGGGAGGCTGAGGAATGCCATCAACTGGCACTATTCCTATTGCAGGAATAGAGAGTGAGCAGAGTATTGCACAGTAAAGTTAACACAGATTTTTTTTGGAATGAGGAATCTTTTACTGAAAACTAAATTTCTGTAAAAAGAGAGAGCTATATGTACTTCCTAACAACTTGGTGAAACTTAATTTGAGCTAAGTCTTGAAGAAACCTAGTAGGTAGTGTTGGAGTGTCCTATTTGAGGGATGGCAAGTAAGCCAGTGATACTTTTCCCACTTTAAATTATACTTCAAAGATCAAATTTGAACTCTTCTATTGGATACTTAAAGCCCTTCACAACCAGGCCCTTACCTACATATTTTTTTTTCCCAATAAATTGAGAAAACTACAACGGCCTTCTTATTCTTCCTCTTAAATGATTCTATTTTCTCCTACAATACTTTGCTCTGGCTGTTGGTCATATACTCCCTCACACATCTCACAATCTCTAATTTCTTTTCAACATTCAGCTCAAAAATGCCAACTTCTTCTGTTCTTGTTCAATTGTTTTTCAGCCTTGTCTAACTCTTTTTGATCCCATTTGGAGTTTTCTTGGCAAAGATACACAACTGATTTGCCATTTCCTTCTCTAGCTTACTTTTACAGAGGAGCAAACTGGGTTAAATGATTTTTCCAGGGTTACACAACAAGTAAGTGCCTGAGACTTAATATGAATCTTCCTCAGGAGTCTTCCTAATTCCAGGTCCAGTGCTCTATCCAATGGACCAGCTTCTATATGAAACCTTTTCTGATTTCCTTACACCTCCTCTCAATACACACATTAAAAAAAGCAAAAACAAAAACTACATACTTTGTATTTATTTTAGATGTTGTTTCCACCAGCTAGGTTATAAAGCTCTTGCAGGAACTGCTTCATTTTTGTCTGTGCATCCCATTGTCTAGCTCTTTATATTTGTTTATTTGAGGGAGAAAATTTAAATCAGATCACAGAATCATAGCTACAACTGAAAGGTGCTTTTGAAGGCTATCAAGCCCAACCCCCTTCATTTTACAGATGAGAAAACTGAGGGGAGCAAGATTAAATGATTTGCCAGAAGTCACACAGATGGAAAGTGACTGAGGCAGGATTCAAACTCAGGTCTTCTTGATTCTAAATTGACTCTATCCATTGTGCTAACAAGTTGCTTCTCCCCTGCATTCTGTTTAGCAAATGCAGAATCCTATGTCTCAATTTTCACATGCTTCTCATAATGCATCCAGGTGAGTTTGAACTTACAATATGGTATTTGTCAAATCTTCAGCATAGGCTGGTGAAGCTAATGAAGGAGAAAGCCTTTGTTAATCTCCTTTACTAGTTTTTCTGATTAGCTAAAAGCATCCTGCCAAGTAATTTTGAATTGTCACTTCTCTTAGCTTAAGGGAGAAAGTAAAGGAATAAGCATTTACATAGACCTACTATGTGCCAGACACTATGCTAAACACTGATAATCTTACTTGATCCTCATAACTAGTCTTCATAAGATTTGTGGTTAGCAAGAAGAATTCTGGTGAGTACAATTTGATTTGGCCCCTTCTCTTACCTAATGGGGGGAAGGGACTAAACATTTATATAGTGCCTATTGTATTCCAGGAATTAAATCAAGCACTTTATAAATGTAATCTCATTTTATTCTCACAATAGCTCTAGAGTTTTGTTTACTGTTACTGTCTCCTCTTTACAAACAGTGGGGCCTTGCCCAGGGTCACACAGCTAGTAAGAAGATCAAATTTGAATTCAAGTCTTCCTGACTCTAGTCTCAGTGCTTTTTCCATTGTGCCACCTGGGTGGCACCTTAGTGGGTGAGTTAGAAAAAGAGATATGATGATTACTGATCACTCTTCTAAAATCATCATATTTATCTGTGAAGCCAATTGAAGAGTGATTTCCCCCCTTTAATCATCAATTTTCCTGCCACCTAAATTGTTTTTACCTGTTTTTATTTTATTCTATTTGAGGACAAGTCCTACTTCTGACACTCCAGAAAAGCTTGAAGGTAGTGAAAATAAAATTTACATTCAATTGTTTCCATAGCAACCATCTAAGCTCCATCTGTTCTTTATTACAGGATCGGATAGGATTGCCTACTTTTAAAGGAAAGAGTTTTTTTTAAACAAACTTTTTTGTGTCATGGACCCTTTGGCAGTTGCAGTTGCCTATAGACACTTTAGAATAATAGTTTTAAATGTATAAAATACATCAGATTGCAAAGAAAACTACTTACATTGAAATATTTTTTAAAAATACTTCTCAAATTCCTATTCAAAAGCTCCAGTTTCAAAACAAACTTTAGATCCTAGCTACAACTGTACTTTATAGATGATTCAAGGGAATTTGACTATAAACAATTTTCTCCTTACGTAAAGAATTTAGAACCTAGGCCTCTTATGAAATGTGTTATCCCATGGTAGGTTTCTTTAAAGGAAACTAGTTTCCAGAGTTTTATTCATTGGGTCACAGATTTAGAAGCCATCTAATCTAATTCCCTTCTTTCATTGATAAAAGAGACCTCAAGTGACTTGGTTATACTGTTAGTAAATTGGGAATCTGGGATTCAAATTTCAGTCCCAGTGCTCTCTCCACTATACCATGCAGATTCCTCAGAAAATCCTCTCTGATTTTCTGGACCTCACTATTCTTATATTCTCATTAAACTTTTTTGATAACCAGACCTTCCATACAGCCCCACTAATTGACAATCCCTGAATCATAAATAGCTAACCAACCACAATTGGTGCCTTTATGTACTTTCATAGGAAATGTGGCTTGAGGACAGTGTTGAAAGGAAAATTCTTTATTGGGTTTTCATCCTCATTAATGAGGCAAAACTCAGGCCAAAGAGAATCAAAAGGATTTTCTTACAATAATGTCAAGATAGCAGTATGTTGATGGGCTGATCACAAAACATTAGCAAAGGTTTCTATGTGGGGAAGAGTTTTATAGGTAACTTTAACACAATTCAGAGATAGATCCTTGAGGAGTGGGCCCTTGAATCTCAATTCCTCCCCAAGGTAGCAAGAACATGACAATTTACAGGTAGGGGTCCTGTGCAAAAGAGCAAGTCATACAGAAAGCTGCAGATTTAGTGTCTCCCCCAACAGTATTTAATAAGCAAGGGTTGGGGAAATGGAAAAAAGAGTCACCATAACTTTCAGCAACAGAACAATTCAGTATTTCTTTTTATTTAGATATTCCAAACATTTAACTTTGTTTTTTAGTGGTTACCACCAAACACTTATTTGAACCTAGACCAATGTCTTATTGCCAATATCCTGTTACCCCTTCATGGTTATATATAACCACCCCTTCTATGTAGGATTGCTCATTAAAATGAAACAAAGCAATATAAATGCAGTTATTTCTTCCACATTGCAACTCTACCCATTGCAGTTTTTTTGTTAAACATGTGTAATTCATATATATATGTGTATATATATATATATATATATATATAACCACAATTATCATGCTGCACAAAAAAAATCAGATCAAAAAGAAAAAAGTGAGAAAGAAAAGAAAACAAAAAGCAAGCAAACAACAACAAAAAAGATGAAAATACCTTGTTGTGATCCACACTCAGTCCCCTCTCTGGGTGCAGATGGCTCTCTCCATCACAAGTCCATTGGAACTGTCCTGAATCATCTCACTGTTTAAAAGAGCCATGTCTACCAGAATTGATTATTGCATAATCTTATTGCTGCTTTATACACTATTCTCCTGGTTCTACTCATTTCATTTGCATCAGCTCATGTAAGTCTCTCCAGGGCTCTCTGTTCTTCTATTATGTTCTTATAGAACAATAATATTCCATAACATTCATATATCATAACCCTAAGCCCTTCTCCAACTAACGGGCATCCACTCAGTTTCCAGTTCCTTGATACTACAAAAAGGGCTGCCACAAACATTTACACATGTGGGTCCTTTTCCCTTTTTTTTTTTTTTTTTTTTTAAATCATCTCTGAGATACAGAAACACCTTGTAAAACAGAATAGAATGATGTGATCTTAGTCTTCTTCTTGGGGAGTCTAAGATGCTTAAGAATCACCCCTTATGGAAAATAACTCCTAAATCTCTCCCCAAGTTCCAGCCCATTTTTAATAATCTGTCATCCCAAAGGAATGAATATATGTAAAATGCTTTGCAAACTTTACAACACTATAAATGTAAATGTTTATATTTGTCCCAGCATCTCAGACTCAACTATGAAAATTATCTTTCTTATTCTCAACTCCATCCCTCATTTTTATTATTAAGAAGTTTATGCCTACATACAGTATGTCCCCACACCCAACTATTAATGGATGTCTTGAGAAAAAGGTACATAAAAATCTACTTTGTTCTCACTATGCAGCCCAAAAGGAGAGTCCTTGGATCCCAAATTCTGATTCTCTAGTTTCTAGTGAGAGAAAAGGGAGAATTTAGGCAGTGTGTTAGCCTTTACATAAAAGTTGAACCATTGTACCTTTCATTATCACTAATATTTGTTATTCAGATACTAGAGGTTCACCTCTTTGATAATTCCAAGTTCATTGTCTTATCTAGGAAAGTTTAAGATAAGGCTGGAAGCCCATTTGAGTCATTGGAACAGAACTGGGATTTAGGATTATGTGCATCAAGCCCCTAGATTCTGGGATAGGTGGGACTGACTAGACAGAAAGGAGAATCTTATCAATTATAAGCCACTTTGAGTTTATCATATGAGATAACATTTGCAAAGCTCTAGCTTATTTCCTTCTTTTCGTTTGAGCATTTTTTTTGGAGTGGAGAAAAGGGAGGTAGGATCTACTCTTTACTTGATATACTTGAGTCCTTACATGGGAGTTGAAGATTTTTGGACAGATTATCAATGGAGAATAAAATAAGATCTGTACCAGAAAGAAGCCAAGAATAAGCTGAGAGAATCACACTCACTAAAACTAATTCAAGCTTTGTAAGCCCCAGAGTTGGGAGTGATGAGGCAGCTAAGTGAATCAGGAATTGGGAAGACCTGAGTTCAAATCCATTCTCAGATACTTACTAGCCATATGACTCTAGGTAAGTCATTTAATTTCTTTCTGCTTCAATTTCCTCTATTGTGAAGATAGTTAATAACCCTTTATTTTCCAGGGTTGTTGTGAGGATAAAAATGAGATAATATTTCTTAGCACAGTACATGAGCCATGATTTTAATATTTGTTTCCTTGCTTCTCTGGGTTTTATCTGCATCCCTCCTTTGGTTTTATATTACATTGTACATTGTATTTAATAAGATGTTAAGTTGTTTCAGTCTTGTCTGACTATCAGTGACTTGATTTGGGGTTTTCTTGGAAAATGTACTAGAATGGTTTGTTTTTCTACCTTTCTAGCCCCTTTTACAGATGAGGAAACTGAGGGAAACAGGATTAAGTGATTTGCCCAGGGTTCTACAGCTAGTACCTGAGGCTGAATTTGAACTTTGGTCCTCTAGATTCCAGGTCTGGCACTCTATCTACTGTACTACCTGACTGCCAGATAAGATGTTAGCTGAATTGAATGAACACACAACTCAGATCCCCTTATGTTCTTATAGTATTAAAATTTGTCATTTGTTCTTTTCCTAGTGAGAAAATTCCAACTACCACTATGACATAATCTTTTTAGAATAATGAACTTTTTAATTTGGTTAATCAAGTTGCTAACAAGAGTTATATTACTAGTCAGTTACAGAGCTTAGAATTTTTCTTTAATCTTTTACTGGTAAAAAGATATATATATGACAAAATGACCTGAATTACTTGTCAAGGCAGAAAAGGAAAGAAGAAACAGAAAATAAGATTAAGATTGTAAAAGACTGGGAACAGACTGTATTTGACCAATTTTTTGCATCTACAGCATTTAGCATAATCCCTGGATATAGTAGGTGCTTAATAAATGTTTATTGATTAAAAATAATAAATCTAAACTTGAAGTAAGAAAGAATTAGCAAACCATGAAGAGCAATCATGGTGCTAATAAATTACAACTTCTGAATGGAGTTTTTGTTTCCTTCCATCTTGGGCTTTAATTCTGTGTCCAAGTTTTTCTAATAGTCTCTATACCAAAAAAAAAAAAAAAAAAAGAAACAAACAAACAATGTGGATGGGGAAAGTTGGTAGAGTGTGAAGTTTAAAAACAAGGATTTGGCTGTGGATTTGGGGGTTTAGATTTGCTTAAGCGAGCCTGAATTCAGACTTCTGTAACCAGGACCTCAGCAATGAATACATTTTATTACCTCTTCATTCTCAAGGTCTGTGAAACAAGAAGAAAAAAAAAATCTTCCAGCATTGTTTTGAGATTAAGTTCACCTGAGATAAAAAACATACTTCTCATTAAAAATGCAAATGCAAATGGTAAAAGGGACTTGAAAAATAATATCCAGGATTATGAGAAATATCAATAGTTTTAAAATATCCTAAAACCAATGAAACTGGAAGATCCCATATAACACAGGTATTAAAATGTGATACTTAAGTATTATCAATTGTTCAGAGCTAGTAAATTCCCAGTAGCAGCCTGACCTTAGTAGTTTCCCATAAATATTTATGAATATGCCATAATGTACCTTCCTATAGTCATTTTACTTTAAGCATTATTTCTTTTAATGTAGATTTTTAAATCAGATATGCTCAGTTAAATTGCTTTATATTGAGAGCATCTTAAATATCAAGAATGTGTCATAACTTCTTTGTGGTATAATTTTCTAATCACATATTCATAATTAAGTAATTAATGCAAAAGCTGACTAGAAACATTCAAAACCAGCTTTCAGGTTAATAACTGAAATAATTAACTTCAAAACATCAAAATTTACTTAAAATTGATTAGAAATCTTTTGGGCTTCTTATTTTCATGCATTAAAACAAATATCATACAGTGCATATAGTATATATTTCCATCTTCTAAAAAAGATTAAGGGACAACTTAGACAATTGTCAAGTACACATGGGCTTGTTATATAAAAGAACCAGAAAAAAATGAATAAACTGCAACAAATTGATTCCAGTTGGACAAAGGAAGATTTCCTTGAATCATAGAATCTCAGAGTTACAAAGGCCCTAAAAGGTCATCTAATCTTACACCTTACTGTAGCAAAAAAAAATCTTTCCATAACATTTCCTCCAAATGGTATTCTAATCCCTATCTGAATGCCTTCAGCAACTTGGCACTTTTAAACTCATGAAATAAATCATTGCATTTGTTCACATGATTATCGAGAAGTCTTTCTTTATCTGGAACCAAAATGCTACCCTGTTAATTCCCCCTGCATGGGTTTTGGTTCTTCCTTCTAGGGCCAATCAGAATATTTAATCTCCCTTTTCCATCACAAACCTTCAAAAATATCTCTGGAATTTCATGCCAGAACAAATTGTAATTTCCTCTTAAATTCTCCTTTGTCTTGATGGTTTCTCTTTGTCTCTAATGGTATGATGCTATCTTTCAATTCAATTTAGCACCCTCTATTATACTTCAAGTAACTTAATGGTAGGAACTATGCACCTGAGGGACATAGGACACTGTTTAAACTACTGCCACCATCCTGACCACAGCTGGATCTGCTGTAGGGAGTGGGATATAAAAAAGCCTGGAAAGTTGCGTGTGACAAGGGAGACCAGATTGTATAGGGCTTTGAATGCCAGAAGATTTCATATTCTATTTTAAGAAATGATAAGGAAACCCTGGAGTTTATTAAATATTAGGGGGTGACATGGTCAGACTTGTGCTTTAGGAAGACCAATTTGTTTTGAAGATTTAAACAACAAAATTAATTTTTTTTACTCAATAAATTCCTCTGGAGAACTGATTCTGTGACTGCCCCAGTTAATTAATCAGTTAAACTAATTTTTAAATGCATTCTTACCTAAGCAAGAAGAACACTCAGTGAGTTAAGTTGTTGCTTTTTTAATTTTAATTCTGAGAAAATAATTCATAAATGAAAAGAGTACTTCAATAAGAAAAAGAAATTTTGTAGAAGCATGACTGCTGCTTTCTGTCTTCTTATTTTATGCAAAATACATTCCTACCCAAGTTCCAAGGATTCTTACTTAGTTATCCAACTCTCTCTCTTAAAGAAAATACTTTGTTACCATAGCGATACTTTCCCACCCTGATATTATTTCCCACTAGCTTGGTCTAGGGTTTTGCACATAGCAACCACACAACTCCCTTTTGCAAACTGTCAGGATTACCAGGCTCTTTGGCGACATTTAGAAATGAATATATCTGTAAATTACAGGAGCATTCAGCTGAAAATCATACTTTAAAACATTCCAAAAGTGTCATCTAGGCTGAATCTATCCCCAATCTGTCTATTCCTATGAATAGCACTTCTCGATTAGTGAAAGCTGTACTACAGAAAGATTGTTTTAAATTGTTCCCTGAGCCCGTGTTGTGGCTATTAAACACACAACTGCCTACATCAGCAACTGAACAGCTTAGCATCATAATCCATGTGTACTTTTCACTCTTGACAATTGTTAGCTACAAATTAACAATGGTACTTTTATTTAGATTCTGAGTAAAACTTATAAGTCCAAAAAGATTTGATAATAGTCTTTGTATTTGAATTTGGCTGCTGGAATGTCTCTGAGTATATGGAATATTTGCGGACTGTCTTGCTTTATTATTATATTTTTGTCTAGCAGTAACTCAAGTGGAAAATAAGGCCATTTAAGGGAACTGGACTCATTTAAGGGAACTCAACTAACCCATCAAAGTTCTTCTGCAGTAATGCTCTTGTAACTGCACTGAAATTAGATTTTTGACTTACTCATAGTACCTTTTGCATTGAAGTCTTGATACTAACAATGACACCAACAATATAGCTACACATTAATCTCTATTGTTTCTCCTATTTTGAATTGCATTGTTATTACAGAATGCAAAAGGTGGGGAAGGAGGAAGAGAGGGAAGCAGAACAGTATAGGAAAAAAGGTGATATAGGGAAGTCAAGTTCAAATCCTAGTTATGAAACTCTTAAATGTGTTTGTGGGCAAGCAACTTAACTTTTTTTTTTTTTTGCTTCCACAATAATAAAATGGGGGAGTTGGACCAGATCCTCTGAGGTCTCTTCCTGACCTAAATTTATGATACTACCAAGTATATGAGATAAAAATCATGTTAAAATATCACTGATTATTCAGTAGGTTTTAAAATTAAGTTTAAAAACTATCACTCTACCCCACCCCAAAGTAAAATGCTTATTTTTTCACTACAAGTTAATTTACTGCTCCTCTTAAAAGGGTAGGGAATTGGTTGATAAGATAAGGGAATTCTTTGTAAAAGTAATATAGATTAGCTATTTTTCCTAATCTAATGAATCATCATTTATAATATACAAATGAATTTTCTAACTCTGAGATGGAATTGAAATGAATCAACCCTTAGGTAGAAATGTACTTAGCAGTTCACTTTCCTTGCTATGTATGTAAAGCTATAGTAATAGAAAATAGTTTACCAGTTAACCACAATTTTTCACTTAAATATGATCTCAAAAAAAGAGAAATTGAAATTAAATGTATAGCACTCATAGATTAACTGGTGGTAAATTCAAATTCCAGTCATATGAAGCACTAACACACTACACAAAAAAGATTAATAAACCATATAGGAGTTCCAGTTCTCATGTTGTTTAATTGTTTTCAGTCATATCTGACACTGTGAAAGAGGGCTTTAGAGTTTTCCTGGCAAAGAGACTACAGTGGTTTGTTATTTCCATCTCTAGCTGATTTTACAAATAAGGAAACTGAGACAAAGTAAAGTGATTGTCCAAGAGCTGGTAAATGTCTGAGTCCAGATTTGAACTTGGGTCTTTATGTCATGAACTCTACCCACTGCACCACTAACCCATCCAATTCTCAAAGATGTATACAACTCAATTTTCAAAAGCAAACACCATCACAACAACAACAATAACAACAGAAACTCAGCAATTTGTTTTAAGAATAGCCAGTAGCCAAATGATTTTATCCACAGGTGGCAGATTTTAAACAAATCAATCCAAATACCTTTTATCAAAAGAAAAAAAAAACTATTCATTTTTAGATTGCCTTCACTTTTTCTATTTAGAGACACCAAAGCAGGATCTGTCATCAGATGGCCATTCCGGTTAAATAATAACCTAATAGCTCACATTCACATAGCACTTTAAGAATTCCAAGGCACAGCACATAACCTGATAGCCTAGAGAACATTCTCTCACATGTTTATTTAAAGTATAAATAAGTTCCTATAGAAGACCAAAGCAAGAAATGAGTCTCACTAAATTCAAGAATTACCTGTTTTATACTTAGATTCAAAGTGCAAACTGTTCTTTTGAGGGGAAGGTTTAAAGTAATATTTATACATTGGCCGTGGGTTTTAGCAGATAAAAGCAGAGACTGGCTTACAAAGTAGGAAATGCAAGACCAGAAATTCAATCGTATTTTTTAAATCAATGAACAAGAGTCTATTCTGTGGGAGGTACTGTGCTAGGCACTGTATATACAAAGGCAAAAATGAAACAAAGTTCCTGTAATTACTGGTAAGGACCAGGCTTGAGATTCATTTAATTCAGGAAGCCTCAACTATGAAACTCAGGATCAGCATCGTTCTTGGTAGTACAGAGTTTTGGAAAGTTATCTTCAGAGAAGTTAAAGGACTTACCCAGGGTCAGGAGGATGAAGCACTGGACTTGGAATCATGAGGACCTGAGTTCAAATTTTGCCTTATGCCCTTACTATTTAAAAAACCTGAACAAGTCATTTGACTTTTTTGTATCTCATTTTGCATCTCATAAATGGCAAGGAAAGAAATAATTTAGACGTAACAGCCTCTAAAAGTCTCTCATGGCTCTAAATCTATGATCTAATAAACCCCAAGCATTCTTGGCTATAAGCCAGCTTCCTAACACCTACATCATATGTTACTTTTTTGTATAATAGACAAAATAATGTGAGATGGAGGCAGTAAAGTAGCCTATATAAAGGCATGGAGATGGGAAATGGTGAATGAGGAACTGCAAGAAGACCAATGTGACTGAATCAAAGTATACTGAAAGAAGTGTAAGGCTAGAAAGGTAGTCTTAGCATGGTTGTAAATGGCTTTAAATGCCCAACAGAGGAGTTTGTAGTTGATCCTTGAAGTTAATAGATAGCCAATGAAGTTCATTAAGAAGGGGCATAAAACTATCTGACCTATACTTTATGAAAATCACTTTGGCAGCCTTTCCTGCTGATATGATACACTATCTTTTTGGATGGCTTTCTCTCCTCATGTAGCAAAGTGGTACATCATCAGAATCAGAAGATCTGATTTCAAATCCAAGCCTCCTGCACTTACAATGGATCAGTCATTTAACCTCTGTCAGCTCCAGTTTCTTCAACTGTCAAAAGGGAATAACAATATTACCTACTTCACAGGGTTGTTTTGAAGATTAAAAAAAAAAAAAAAAGAATAATTATAAAGCCCTTAGCACAATGTCTGGCACATAATAGGCTCTATATGTGTTAACTTTTTTTTTGTTGTTGTTCCTATTCTTATTCTTAAGCACATAGTTGAGATAATCTGGTTGGTATTCAAGTCAACAAATATTCAATAAATGCAGGGCATAATTCTAGGTGATGGGAATTAAAAAGTCTGCCCTCAAGATGCTCATAATCTGGGAAAGCGAAGGAGGAAATAAAACATGGATAGAGTGCCAGGTCTGGAGTCCAGAAGACTCATCTTCCTAAGTTCAAATGTAGCCTCAAACACTTATTAGCTGTAAGTCACTTAAGACTATTTGCCTTGGTTTCCTCATCTACAAAATGAGCTGGAGAATGAAATGGCAAAACAGTCTGGTATCTCTGCCAAGAAACCACAAAAGGGGCAGAAAGAACCGTTCATGGCTAGAAAAACAACTGACCAACAACAAATATGCATGTAAATTCATATATGTGTACACATTTATACATGCATCTATATGTATGTGGATAAATAAATATATACACATATAAATGTAAATAACTACAAAACAATTTCAAGTAGTACAAAGCTGGAACACTAATAGTTCTAGAGATCAGGAAATATAATAGGGCAGGGAAGAGCAAGAAAAATCTACAAAGGGATTCTAGGAGGGGAAAGATAGTAAACAAGAACATTATAAACATGGAGCCAGCTTTAAAGGTACACAGGCAGGAGAGGGAATGTCACTTTTTGGAATAATCAGAGCCATTTGTTTAGAACCACATGAAAGCATGAGTCTAAAATGGTAGGTTGAAGCCAGTTTTCAGGCTTAAAAGCAAAACACAGGGATTTATCTTTGGAAGTGACATGATCAACTTTATGTGTCAGGAATATTGGAGACTGGAAGCAGGAAGACCAGTTAAAGATCTACTGAAGTAGTACTGGTGAGAAATAATGTGAGCGTGAACTAGAGTGATCCCCCTCTATAAGGTGATGTAAGAGATGCTATAAAGGGCAAAAATCAACAGATCTGGCAATCGACTAGTTTTGGAATAGAGGAAGTGGTAAAAGAAGAGAAAAATAGTCAAAGAGAAGTAAAAGTGCTAATCTGTCTGACCAGAAGGAGGATTGTAGCCTAAAGAGAAATAGGAAGTATGGAGGGATGATGTATTAGGACCAGTATCTACCAACCCCTCCCGCAGGGAATGCTTTTGCCTAAAAGAGCACAAAGCTGTCCCAGGGACCTAGATGACCCTTGCTTCCCTTGATATAGCTTTCTAGTCACCTATGGGCAGAAAAAGCCCTAGCCACAGAGTTGGGGCCCCTCCAATTTGGTGGATGTCTGAAGACCATGAAAGCCACCACATCCTGCCATGCTGACGTAGAGACATTTCTCTGAGGGGAGGTAAGAGGGAAACAATTAGCTATAGAAGCCATGTGCTATTATAACTTTATTGCATATCCTTGCTATGTTTGGACTATGTAAACCTTTTCTAAACTGTTTAATGACATATTCATTTCATAACAAAATTGAACCTGTGCAAGGCTCAAGCCTGGCCCTAACACATTGATAGATTTTAGGGAAGACATGATGAAGTTTGATAAAAACTCAAAAAGAGAAACCACCTTTTTTTTAAACCTTTTTATTTTCAGAAATTAGCACAGTGCTTAGGCACATAATAAATGTTTACTTAATGCTAGTTGACGTGACTAAAATTATTTAGTATGTCAGCTCCTGATTCACCAATTTTTTTTGTTTCCTATATGATAATAGCTCCTTTTATAAGTACTCCGATTTGTGCCATATTTGGAGGCAAATCCATATTCAAGAAAACAGATCCGTATTTCCCTTCTAAAACTTAAAATTACTGTTTGTAGAACCTCTCTCACCCCCAAAACTCCAGTAGAAACATTCTAAGGGAAGTTGTTTTGCCCTCTACCAAATGGCAAAATTGTCAATTCAGTGAGAAGAGTTCTCCTTTTCTTTAAAATGAATCTGATATAAATCCATGGTAGTAAAGGAGACCGCCCTCTCAGAAGACAGTCATAATTGCTCAAAGTACCTCATGATTGAAACAGTCTAGAAAATGTTCAAATAACACTCTGCCCTCATATTTCAAATCTGCTCTCAGAAATCACCAAGTGCCACAGAAATACTTGTTTTTAAATACAAATAAGTATGCTTTTTTTTCTCGTTACTTTTTCCCTAACACCTATGTATGAAACCAACACTAGCAATTAAATGGTGGTTGCTTTTTGACCTATTATTCTTTTGATAGAAATAAAATTTCTTAACAGAGACAATGACTTAGGTTTCATGATATACATACAGATGGATTTTTTTATGTATTCAAGAACTGAAAGACTTAGATATTATTGTTTAACTAAGTCATGCCAAAGGCTAAATGCCCTCATGCTAGTACATATTTTAATTGGTTTAACTTATTTTAGAAATTCCTTAAAATTCATATTTGCTCAAAACAAACAGTGACAAACTATACAAAAGTTGTCTATACCTGAAGTAACTTTATGGGTCATTAATCCAGCTATGTGTCATCATCAGGATGGCAGACATTTTTCATCCACTTAAGTTTTTCTTATATGGATAGTTAGGGTAATTTAAGTGAGTATAGCTTTATTTAGGATGCTCTGCAATATCCCAAAGTTTAATGACATTCACACAATGTGACAAGAGGGTCTGGAAGTCCTCACCATCTATAGGTAATCCCTCAATTTGGACTTTGTGCTTTATCTCCTCCATAAAAGTGCCAAAAAATGGCTGGACAACACCTTCTGAGAAGGGGGAAAGAAGAAAAGGGAAAAAGAATTTGTAAAGTATGATTTTATGCTAATCCCTTTACAAATATTATCTCATTTGATACTAATAATAACCTTGTAAAGTAGATACTGTTTTTTTTCCCCCTATTAAAATGTGAGGAAACAGGAGCAAATAGAGATTAAGTTACTCAGTGTCACATAGTAAATACTGCTTGGATTTGATCTCAGATATTCTTGACTCCAGGCTCTACATTCTATCAATCATTGGGCCACCTAGCTGACCATATTGGCCCCAATTAATGTCTCATTCGATGTTAATTACCAGAGGATCAATCTATTCAAATAACAGAGCAAAGTGGCAGGATTGCAGGTTTTGGGGTAAGAAATTTGAGATTCAAATATGAATTCCACTATTTATAATCTGTGTGACCATGTGCAATTTATTTAATCTGTCTTTGTTTCAGTTTTTTCATCTGTAAAACAAGAGAAGTGAACTACATGACTTCAAAGATCTCTTCCAGCTCTAGATCTATTAACCTATATTCTATCTGGACCACTATATTTACATCCTTTAAGGAATACAAATAATTTTGACGTGTCTGAAGAAACCTTTTTTTAGTCTTTTAAGGTAGATTTTACTTTATAAAATAAATGCTTTCTGAAAGGCAATTAAAAAAAAACTGAGTGAAATTACATATTTATGAAGGAACAGGTAGCATAAACAATCTCTTCAAATTTTATTACTTTTGTCTATACAATTGATAGATTGTTGACTGATTGATAGACTCAATATCTTTTCTTAAGAAATTTTATCTTTGGATGACTAGACATTTACAATAAATGGCAAAAAAGAGTGTCAAAAATGATTAAACTTTCAAGGTTTACATAATTAAATACAAGAAGAAGCATATAGTGAGCATATACTATGTGACCAGCATGACATTAGACACAACAAAAAAAGAGAAATATTCTTCTTCTTTCCTTGTTGAAGCTTATAATCTGCGAGTCAGAGATAATATTAATATACTAAATAATCAGAAAATGTTCACATTCTATTTGGGGAAGCAACACAAAGAAAAGTTTATTTATTAGGAAGATGGAAAGGCTTGGAATTCCTAAGAATATATCAGTGGAAAAAGTTCCAGGGATTCTTAGGGTGCATAAGTAGATCAGATGCCAGTGCTCAGGCTCTGGAGAATATAGTCAGGGGGCAAACTGTAGAGTCCCATTATAAAATCTGATGGGTCTCTCTGTATCTTATCCAGAACACTGTGTCTTCCAGCTCATTAAAGTGCTATTAGTAACCATATAATTTTTGCCACCTAATTAGGGTTAGGTGAAAAGGTAACATCATTAGAAATGGTCCTTTCAACCAGAGGCCTCATGGGATCCAGGTGGCAAGAAAAAAACAAAAGAAACATGTGAAACAAAAAATAAAAATATAAGCAAAAATTCTAGACATCCTCAATCAACAATTAAAAACAAAAATCTACAGTTTAAGGTAATACAAAACTATGCAAAGAACAAAATAAAACAATTCAACCTCAATCAAAAACTTCACTAAGGAGTTTTGAAAAGCAAAGAAATCATAGGAGAGAGAAAACTTACAAAGGAGGATATGGGAAATTTCTGGTCATATATAGCATTCACAAGAAGTCCCACACAACAAAAAATGGAAATTGGATGAAGGGCAAGGACTGAAGCTTAAACTCTATAAAGATAATGAATGACAGCATAGCAAGAAAGATAACTAAAATAGAATTTTTTTCTTTTGCAAAAACAGCAGATGCAGAGAACATTCATGATAATTGTCTCAAACTCTTTACAAAGACCAGTGAATTACTAGCAAAGGCCTTTACTATCTTCCTTTCAAATATAAGCCTGATTCCATCTTTCTTAATAGAAGGCATTATACCTCCTCTGATTCTATACCTCATACCAAAAGATAAGAGAATAACCAATGATGCCTCCAAATATAGACCAATAATGTGCTATATATATGTATATGTGTATTATATATATATATACTATATACAAAGCATTAACATATTACATTACCCCAAAATTCCAAAATATTTACAAGAAAATGATACCTCAACCAAAAAGCAAAAAGAACCAAATAAGTCTCTATGGTTTAAAGAACTCATTGATTCAGTAATCATTGAACAAGCAGTCTGAAAGGACCCTATCTTTTATACCACTTTTATTATCATGAAGCATTTGACTAATTCTACACTTAGGCTTATTCACATATTTTAAATATATAAAAAAGAGTTAAATATAAATGAGTAGCATTGAATGTTTACATGGAAACATCAAGAACAATTACTATGCAATATGATACCTTTAAGCCCAGTAGAGTTCTTCCTGGCATTAAACCCATCATTATCTCTCTCAATGGGAATTGATTAAGGATTCTAAATCAAAGAGAGAAGTGAATCACATACTAATCACTTCTTGAACATGGATAATTAAGTGATATAGTTACACCAAAAAAAAATTCCACACCAAAACCTTTATTCTACAGAAATTTTCTTGAATGATATGAAAAAGCAATTTGGACTCAATTAGTATATATGTAAGCTCAAATTCAGAGCTCAAATAGAGCTAGTGGATAAAAGTTTATCTTTTCTAGGCAACACATATCAAGTATAAAATTGTCAAGGAGGAAACTGGCTGTGTAGGTCAAGAAACTTACTGGCATCCTAAAGTCAATGCTGAATACATTTACAACAATTTATACATTTTGCATTATCATACTTAAGCCATACTTTTGAAACAGTAAAAAGGATGACAATGAATTTAGAAAGTATCCACAAAAGATTCTGTTGTAAGATTAATAAAACACAATACCCACCATCCCAAAGGCAGCTAAAAGTAAGATTACCATTTCCATGTCAAAAAGAAATGGAAGATTAATTGATGTGCTCAAGGTATATGACAATAAAGTTAAAAACAGACAGAAAAGTATTTCTGGAACACACACACAAGTTCACAGAATGATAGGTATATGTCATTAGATTTACTGACTATAATCAGTACTGATTTACCTCCAGATACAGCCTATAAAACAATCAAGATCTAGGAACTAAGAGTCCCTCAATATATGGCATCCACATGACGTCAGTCAATAATATGTCAACAGAAAAGTGAACAAATGGATGAGGAGTTGTTGAGATTCCCTTATAGGAATGGACAGATTCATGTTAATCACCAAATAAGACCAGGTGATTGCTACTGGAAATTAGAGAAAAATAAGGAGACTTAAATTGCTCATTAATGAAAATTATGCAAGAATATTATGGAAACTGTCAATGTATTATTGCAGACTGCAAAAAGTTATCTATTCTAAAATATGGTTATGCAATCAAAACTATATAGAACTTTGCTATACTTCATAAACTAACAGATGAGAAATTTCTATACTACAAATGCAAACTCCAAAAAAGTTCTTGAAATTTCAAAAATTAAATTGTATTGAAACTAGAGTATTATCATAAACAAAACCGTCACACAACTGCAATGACTTATAAAATCTAATACTGTATTTAGTAAATGTCATCATGTTATGGATTCATAATTTTCAAAACACCAAACAGAAAGTTCTCAAAATATACTCAGTGAAGTAGAGGGATACAAGAGAAAATTAAAGCAATATAAAAATGAAATAAGTCAATAAAAATATATTAAATTAAAAAATAAAAACATAGCAGAAGAAACAGAAACCCCATTATATACCTGGGTATATTACCAATTATGTATCCATATGACCAGAAGTATGTTAGTACTCCTAGTAGAAACACAAAATTATAAATTTGGGTAGTAAGATAATAAAGTCCATTTTTGAAAACTGAATTTGAGATTCTTACAAGAAATTCAGATGGTGTTGCTACTGGCTACTGAGGTTGCCTTGAAAATGCTTTCATTAAGTCTGCAGAAAATTACATTCCAATTTTTTTATCTAACCACAAAACACAATCATTTTTTCCATCTGAGTTATAGTAAGAACATTAACCATAAAAGTACATTAGTAATAGCAATTTGTCCCAGAATTATCTTTCTCTGAGCTTTCATACATCAGGACTAGAAAAATGATTAAGAGGAATTTAATACATAATTTAATAATATTTTTAAAATAAAGTAGAAGCTGGTAGCAAAAAAGGGGGAAAGTGAAAGTCAATGGGGACAGTAAAAAGTAGTTCCAATTTTTCAAAGAAGGAAGAGAGAAGTTCAAATTACAGGGCAGAAAGCTTGAAGTGAATTCTTATTACAATTCTAGATATGGATAAAAAGAACTACAAATATTTAAATAGTACTTTAAAGCTTATAAAATACTTTACAAATATTAAGGTATCACCCAACAACCCTGTGCAGCAAAGGGGCTATTGTTTTTCACATTTTATGGATGGGGAAACTGAGGCAGAAATTAAGTGATTTTACCCAGAGTCACACAGTAAGGGCCTCAAGCTGAACTTGAACTCAATTATTTCTGATTCTAGGTCCATCACTCTATCCACTGTACTACCTAGCAGCCCTGAGGAGTTGTAATTTCCAGGTAAGCAAGCTCCCTTTACAAATGCATGATGATACCTTCTAATGCCTTGAAGAGTTGCCTAAAATACAAAGAATTTAAGTGACTTGATTGTGGTTCCACAACCAGGCAGGGGTTGAATACAAGTATGAATGACGACAAAATTGGCTCTTTAAAAAATTCTAGAGCTGTCCAAAATTAGAATAAGCTATAGCTCAAGACATAATGATTTCCCAGTAACCAGAGATCTTCAAGCTAGGACTAAATAATCAGCTGTCAGGGATACATGATTTGGAAAGGGATAAGACTAATGTAACAGTTCTTTTCCAATTTCTAAGTTTATAATGTTATAAATATGAGCACTCAATGGTCAGGAATTTCATTGAAAGGAGGAATATAATGTATTCTAATGGACTACTTGCCTAAATGGCATGATTTCTAAAGCAATGATTTCATTTCTTAAACAAGCATTTCACAACAGTATGGACTGCTTACATAACATACAAGGATCAGAGGGGTAAAATAATAAAGGAGGCTGAAGGATAAAATATTACAACTTTAAGACAATCATCTTAAACCTGTTAAGTTTCTCAATCCTTCTAAATCCCCAAATTTAAAGTCTAAGAAGTTCTACTACCCTGAGTTGTGAAACCACAGCCAGGTTTTCAACTATGATTTTATAATGCTTAGGATGCAATACCAGAATTATAAAATAATGATGATATGATGATGATGACAGCTAGCATTTGTATAGCATCTATCAGGCACTAAGCTGAGGTATTTTCCAATCCTATCTCATTTGATACCTCCCAACAATCCAGGGAGGTAGGTACTATTATTATCTGCTTTGCCTAGCTAAAGAAAGACCATTCCCAGAGTAACATTGGTTTCTAAATTGATACAAAATAAAAACTAGAATTTATATAGTGCTTTAAGGTTTGCTAAGTACTTTATAAATTTTATCTAACTATCATTATAAGAACCCTGGGAGGTAGGTACTATTATTATTCTCATTTTACAAAGGAAGATATTGAGGTAAATGAAAGTTGTGACTTGCTTAGGGACACAAAGCTGGTGAGTGGCTGAGGCTGGGATTTGAACCTTATTTCATTAGTCTTTCTGATTCTGGGTCCAATGTTCTATCCACTGAGTATGAGAAATGTTACCATTCTTTTGAGGGGTAGGAGAAAACAAACAAAATTCTAAATCTCTTGTAACATTTCTGTCCACGACCAGAAAGATATATACAATAATATTTTATAGAGGTTAAAATCTGAACTTTCTAAAAAAAAAAAAAAAGTCACTGTGAAAGATAATGAACAATTAGCTTAGAAAGACCCCTTAGTACCTTAAAAATACTGATTTAGATCTTTGACTCCAAATCCATTCTTTCCTTCTTTCTTCCCTTTTTTCTTCTTCCTCCCTTCTTTCTTTCCTTTCATCCTTTCCTCTTCCCTTTTCTTTCTTTCTCTTCTTCTTTCCTTCCCTTCTTCCTTTCTATCTTTCTCTAACATCTAACAATCCTTCCCCTCTACTCACAACTTAGTTCAGACCGTCATCACCTTTTGCCTAGATTTTTGCAGTGGCCTCTTAAGCTCTTTCTTTACCTCAAACCTCTCACCACATCCTCCACACTGTTGTCAACATCATTTTCCTTAAGCACAGACGTCACCAGGTCAATCAACTCTATTGGATCTCAGCTGTATTTAGGATAAAATAATAACTTCCCTCTTAACTTTTGAAGCCCTTTCACAATCTAGGTCCAACCTTGCTTTACTATACATTACTCCTTATTGTACATAGTGATAGAGAGATTGTGTGATGATTAACTATGATGGATTTGGCTCTTCTCAGCAACGCAATGATCTGGGGCAGTTCCAAAAGACTATGATGGAAAATGCTAGCCATATCCAGACAAAAAAATAGAGTTTGGATGCAGGAGGAAGCATACTATATCACCCTTTTGGTCTGATTTTTTCCTGTACAACATAATAAATATGGAAATATGTTTAGTATTGTACATATTTAACCTATATTGGATTTCCTGCTGTCTTGGAGAGAGTGGGTGGTAGAGGTTACTCTCTTCTTACATTCTGAGATTCCAAAGTGTTCACCTCCCAATTCTGGAATTCATTATCCCCTCACCCAACTTCATTTCTTTAAGGTCACAGATCCAGCACTACATTTTACATAAAACTTTTCCCTGATCCTTCAACTGCAAATCTTATTTACCTTGCATTTAATTACTTTGTATCAGTATTTTGTTTGTAAATATTTATAGACAATTCTCACTTTATATAAATGGACCATTCCATAGACCTCTATGTAAAATGATTTTTTTTTTATTTTATTATTTTCTTTTTTTTCTTGTTACACATGTGAACTATTTTTTTTAATGAATCATGTTGGGAGAGAAAAATCACAACAAAAGGGAAAAACAAAAAAAGAAAAAAAAACAGAAGAAAAAGAAAAAAGTAAACATAGCATGTGTTGATTTACATTCGGTCTTCATAGCTCTCTGAATCAGACGGCGTTTTCTATCCAAAGTTTATTGGAATTACCTTGTATCACTGAACTGATGAGATGAACCAAGTCTTTCATAGTTGATCATCGCACAAATTTGCTGTTACTGTATACAACATATTCTTGGTTCTACTTGTTTCGCTAAGCATCAAAATGCAAATCTTTCCAAGCCTTTCTAAAATTGGCTTGTTCATCATTTTTTTAGAACAATAATATTCCATTACTTTCATATACCAACTTTTTCAGCCATTCCTCAATTAATTAGCATTTACTCATTTTTCAATTCTTTGCCACTGCAAAAAAGAGCTGTAAAAAACATTTTTGCCCATGTGGGTCCTTTTCTGTCCTTTATGATTTCCTTGGGATACAGACCCAATAGTTGTACTGCTGGATCAAAGGATATGCAGTTTTATAGCTCTTTGGGCATAGTTCCAAATTACTTTCCAGAATGGTTGGATGTAAAGTGATTTTAAGTGATATGAATTTGCCCTACCCACCCACTTCAATTAGCCGATGCAACAAATACACAAAATAATCTTGTTCAGTCCTTTTTCAGTAGTATACAACTTCATGACCTTTTTCTTGGCAAAGATGCTGGAGTAGTTTGCCATTTCCTTCTCCAGCTCATTTATAGATGAGAAAACTGAGGCAGACAAGGTTAAGTGACTTAAAGTCATACAGCTAGTAAGTGCTTGAGGCTAGATTTGGATTCAGGAAGATATCTTCCTGACTCCAGGGCCAGTGCTTTAGCCACTGTGCCATCTAGCTGTCCACACAAAATAATACTTTTAGAGTCATAAAAAGTATTAAATTGCAGACATATTAAATATTGTACCATGATAATAGAATTATTAAATGAAAGGTAAAGTTAATGATAAAGTTTGCACACTACTGTGCAGTAAAGTTAAATATAGGTGTGTGATATGTTGCTTTTTCCTCACCTACTACACTTAGCCTTATAACTGGTAGTTGGTTACACAGTTTTTTTAATGCAACTATTGACAGATGTTTGGGCAGGAGCTCTCTTTTTTCCTTCTTTCTCTCAAGATAGCAAGAAAGTCAACTAGTCTTTAAACTTTCAAAAGTTCTGAATTATTTGGATCTATTTTTTCAATACAAGAAAAAGAATTCACCCAAATGATGAACTGTTTCTGTCTTCTATTTCAATGTGAACCTTGGGTTCTAAAGCTTCCCTTTCATCTTCTGCAATTTTTGCAGCTAGCAGCTCAACCAGATCCTCATTCAGAATCTGCACTTAGATTCTTTATGAAAAGTAGAATTTGTGCATTTATGTAAAGCAAGAACTATATGTATATATGTACTGGCCATCCTCGTTAGAATGTAAGCCTCTTGAGAATTAAGTATTGTTTCACACTCCATCTGTGTTCCCCGGCATCTAGAACAGTGCCCAGCAAAGAGCAGATCTTAATATATGCTTGTTGATTGATTTCCCAGGAGTGAATGTATTAAGCTAAGGAGATCTTAGTTTAAATAGATGATTATACTTGGTGGGGAAAAATACTACATAGTAGCTGCCTGGTTTCTTAAGTCAATGATATATTTTGCACTTATTATCACTACCCAAATAAAGTTTAATGCAAATTAGAAATGAATTTTATTCTTTTAAGTTAATGACAATATCATTTGTTTCATCTATTAGCATACCTTTCTTATTATGAATCTTTCAAAGATAAGAAGAAGCAAAATTTTAGTTCTGGAAGGAACTTTAATCAATGTGGTATAGTAAAAAGAACTTTGCATTTGGAATCAAAGGATTTGGATTCAAATCCCATCTTAACCACTACTTATCTGACTTCGGGTACTGTGCCTCAATTTCCTCATCTACAGAATGAAGGGTGCAGACTACATTATCTCTCAGCTCCCTTATAACTCTGATTGTGTAATCTCATTCCAATCCCTTTATTTTACATTTGAGAGAACATAGGCTCAGAGTTCTCAAACTAATATAATCTTATTATTAATATTGTTGGTGCTTATTTTTCAAATCTATGAATTTTAAATATAATTTTAATTAGAAATTCAAACAGAAAGAATAACTGTTTACAACTGTTTCACATTTTAAAATATTAAGCTTTTCATTCTCTCCTTCCTAAATATACAATTGGCATAGGAAATGTCTACTAATATGAGTTGGATACTCTTGAGCAAATTATTCACACCAAATGGGAAGAAAATATTTAGAAATGGAGTCATATCTTTTTATAGAAGAAATAGAAAATGAACTTCAAGGTCAATATGTTACCAAAGTCTACATACAGAATAATAATTCAAGTGAAAACTGTGGGAAACAAGGTATCATACTGTGCACAGAGAGGAGTCAAGAATAGTACTGTAAAGAGGACCACATTATCAGGTCGTTCTCATTCTCCCCTATTGGACATATCACAATGAATCAGCAAGTGCTTGCTATGAAAATTTACTTTTTCATGAAGTCAAATAATGTTAATGCATAAAGAGAAGAATTCCTAAGAACAGAAGATTATGCAATGAAAAATACTGCATGCTGTTAAAGTAAAAGCAGATTCTGTATCTTTTGCTAAAAAAAAAGTTTGTTAGAAACTCAAAGAAATTAGCTATATACCCTACTTAGTAGGTTCTCCTATATAACTACTACTTTCCATTTCTCAACCCTAGACATTTTCTCTAGCTGTTCTCTATGCTCTGCCTCCTGATCTCCTGACTTCCTTAAGTACTAATTAAAATTCCACCTTTTACAGAGAGGCTCCCAAACCCTTTTAATTCCAGTACTTTCCCTTTAAAAATTATTTCTTTTTTCTCCTGCATATAGATTGTAAATATTTATTTGCTTGTTGTGTCCCCAGTCAGATTGTGAGCTTTTCTGAAAGCAGGAACTATTTTTTGACTTTTTAAATTTCCCATTTAGCACAGTGCTTCCTGACTGACTGAATTAATATTAAACTTATGGAGAAGCTTCTTTCTCTATATATTGGGTCCTATGTTCCTTTTCAAGGAAACAACTGATTTTATAATGAACATAAAACAGGAAAAGAAAAAAAATCACTTTGCAGGAATCTGTTTTCCTAGAGAGAAAGCCAACTTTATGTTATGCATTAATAATAAGGAGCAATTTTTTGTGTGTATAAGTAAATATAAAAAATATACAATAGAATACCTTAAAATAGATGACATTCATTTAGTGAAACTGAACAAAATTCTTCATTTCATCTTGAATGAAAAAAATAACCTCTATTATGTAGTTCATGACATAAAAAGGCAAGATAGTCTACCAAAAGAGTTCTCTCACTTCAATCATAAAGTTTTGCAACCGGGGGAAGTCTCTTAACCTCTCAGTGTCCACCAAGCAATTATAGGTTGTGGAAAAGGTGCTGACCTTCACTGGTGATAGAAGTTTCTTCAAGAGGGATCTCCTCGTACTAATGAAATTAGCTTATCCCTATAATTATTATATAATTGTCCACTACTGAGAATTCCTTGAATAGCATCAGTGTAGGAAAAAAAAATAGTCTAAAATATGCAGTAATACACCTCCAAGAGAAAGTTCTAACCTTTAATTTGGCAAACCAAAAAGAATTTGTTTACATTACAAATGTCAAAGATTTAATAGTATAAATAGAATAAGAATTCCAAATGATCTATTACTTTAATGTTCCATTATTCTTTAATTTAAATATTTGGTTTCAGCTGGGTTTTCAGTCAGTGGGAATGATAAAATCAAATCATATAGAAAGGCTTTCTTTATATGATTCTTTGTTCACATATATTAGTGTTTCTTCAAATTCTGATTTTAGACATCGAACCACCAGCTTTCTTTTGCATATGAAGTAATCTACAGAAGCTCCTAAGTGATTATTATTTAATGCCAACATGTAAGCTGAGATCACAGAAAGTATCCATGTTCTCTGGAGTTAAATTCTGTGTATAATCTCACAAGGCACTATACCTAGGAGAGCACTTAATGCCTTTAGTGTGTCCATCCTCCAAATTTTGCCTAGGGTCTTTCCCTAGGATATTAAGATTCTCTACTTTCCTCTTACTCTTCCTTCCCTCAATCCCTGCCCTATCTCTGTTTTTATGGAATGTGTATTTAAAAAGAATCAGGGAATTCCACAGAAAAATATTTTTTTTAAAAAAATAACACTTTAAAAATGGAAAACTGACATTCTGTTAAAGTTATTTTAGTATTTTAATTTATATTTTCAGATTTAAAAGCTATCAAGATATCTCATAGGAGAAAAGAAAATGGGAAATCCTTCTTTACGTTTCAATTATTTTTGTTGTAAAACACCTTTTTTACCCTCCTAAATCACTTCACTAACTTTCAAGGACCATCTTTCTTCCAATCTATTCACAATATATATGGGTCCAGGTTTCAAAAAGAAGAATAAAGAATAGCTTTGGTTCCCATAGCATTATAAGAGATAGATGATGGTACAATGGATAGAGCATGGGGCCTGAAGTCCTAAATCCTGAGTACAAATCCAGTCTCTGACAACTGATTAGTTGTATGATCCTAGACAAGTCACTTATCCCTCTCTATCTCAGTTTCCTCAACTATAAAATGGGGATAATAATAGCATCTACCTCACAGAGTTGTTGGTGAAGGATCAAGTAAGATATTTGTAAAGTGCTTCACACAGTACCTGAAATATAGTAGGTGTTTCATCAATGCTTCTTTCCTTTTCCAGTGCTTTTCCTACTATATCATAAATTTATAAATATATCATAAAATCATAAATACCTTAAATTATAAAGATCAAAATGGTAGGGAGGAGGGAGAAGGTTGGTTCAGGGCTAGTTCATTACACATATATCTACCTTCTTCCAACTCTGGTATCAACACCCTGATGCAAAACCTTTCAAACCCCTGGTGAGTTAGGGCTCTGCCTTTGCAATCTCAGGTCACAAGAGTCAAAATTATTGGCTATTCTTGTTACTTAACAAACTTCTAAATCATTCGATGGTTACTCAAAAGATGGCATTTAGAGGCACCTAGGTGGCTAGACCTGGAATCAAGAAGAACTGTGTTCAAATCATGACTTAGCTATGAGACTTTGAGGAAAAGTCACCCAACCTGTCATTCACAATAGCACCTAACCAAGGCTGCTGGGAGGATCAAATGAGACATTTGTAAATTACTTTGCAAACCTACAGAAGTGCTAGCTATTATTATTGTTCTTATTAAATTATGACCAAACCCACCAAAAGACCCCTATCTCATCATGGCAGACATGATATTCCACAACATCCTATCACAAAGGAGTTCTTTAGTGTTTCTTCAAGGTGCAGAGAAAAAGTCTGTGTTAAGAACTATACTTTAAGCCCTTAGAACCATGTCACATTGATAAGCATGTCAATGATGGAATGAATGCACCATAATGATGAATTTCAAGATTATGTCCTGCTGACAGAATGGGAACTGAAAGAAAAATCATCATACAGAACCGACTTTAAAAGTAAAATATCATAAACCAGCCTCCTTTCCATTATCATTTTGAATTTCTTCATTTAGTATGTGTGCTCTTCGTCCCTATACAGTTTTAATTTTCTAAAACAAGAAAAATGCCTTCATGTGATCTTTTACTCCTGTTCTGAAGAACAATATGCTTACATCTTTGGTCTCCTACTTAGATCTGATGTAGCGCAGTGCCAGTCAAAGTAACAACTTTACAACTTGTTCACAAGTTTGCACTCCTTTCCTTCATCTCCTTTCCTGGTTAAGGAAACCCCCAGCTTTCATTTTATTATTAATAACAGCTCACATTTATACTATGCTTTATGGTTTACAAAGAATATTCCCCCAAGCAAATCTGCAAATATTATACCAACCTTATAAATGAAGAAGTATGTTCAGAGGAGTAGTGAATTAGTCACATAACTAGTAGGTCCTGGCACAGACTCTAATCTTTCTATGCCACACTGCATTTCCATTTTTTTTTTTCATCAAAGCAACAATATCAAGGACGTTCCTGTTAAGAGTGTGGTCCAGCTATCAAGAAAGGCAGGTTATACAAGTTTCTGAACTCTCTCTCTCTCTGTGTCTCCTCTTTTCTTCCTCTCTCCCCTTTCTCATTCTTTTTCTCTTTCCCCCTTCCTTCTCTCTCTTAATTCTTTCTCTTCCTCTCTCCCCTTCATTCTTTTTCTCTCTTCTTCCCCTCTCTCAATTCTCTTTTTCCTTTTTTCTCTTGTTCTTTCTTCTTTTTTTTCTTTTCCTTGATTCTTCTTCATCTCTTTTCCTCTTTCTTTCCTTTTTTGTCATCTTTCCTCTTCCTTTTTCTCTTTTCTTCCTTCCTTTCTTCCTTCCTCTCACTCTTTCTTTCCTTTCTCTTCCTTTTTTCTTCCTCTTCCCCTCTCTTATTTTCTCTCTTCCTTTCTCTTTTTTCTTGCCTCTCTTTTGTTCTTTCTTCTCTCCTCTCTTCCTTTTTATTTCCCTCCATTTGTCTCCCTCTTTTCTTCCTTTTTCCTCTTTCGCTCTTCTCCCTTTCTCTTTCTTCTTTTTCTTTTCCTCCTTTCTCCCTCTCTCTCTTCCATATGCTACTTTCTCTTTCTCTTCTTCTCCCTCCTTAAAGTGAGCAATATTGTATTTAAAAGCAATCTATTAAGAACTGATACTTGATGCGTCCCATTTTATCAGAACCAGAGAACTTCCATTTACTCAAAGAAGAAACAGCATGTACATTATAAGAATATGCATTTTAAAATGAATTCTTTAAAAATGACAGCCAGAGTAATATAGTTATAGAGACCCCGCCTTAGCCAGAAAGTCTTGGGTTCAAGTTTTGATTCTTGGATTTGAGTCTTAAAGGTGACTATTTGACCTGGGACAAGTCAAAACCTTTCCCAATACACTTAAGGTAGTTCTGAGAAGAGGAATAGTCAGTCAGTGCAAGGCATTGTGCACTGAGGATATAAAAAGAGAAGTTTAATCCTTGTCCTCAAGAAGCTTACAATCTAATAGGGGAAACATTAAGCAAATATACTGGATAAAGAGGAAATGAATAAGAGAGGGAAGACACTGGGATTAAGAAGAGTTAGGAAAGGTTTCCTTTAGAAGATAGGATTTTTGATGGGACTTAAAGGAAGCCATAGAAGTCAGCAGTCAGAAAAGAGGAGTAAAAACATCCCAGACATGGGGAACAGCCAAAGTCTGTAGATAAGGCTTGTGTGCGGAGAAGTTAGGAGGTCAGTGTCACTAGATCTAAAATTATGTGTTGGAGAGTTAGTTGTAAGATTAGAAAACAAGGAGAGGGCTAGTTTTATAAAAGGCTTTGAATGCCAAACAAGAAAATTCTTATGTGATCCTGGACACAACAGGGAGCCACTTGTGTTTATTGAGGGGGGCAGACAGGGCTGGGCAGACAAGGTGACGTAGTCAGATTTGCACCTTAGGAAAATTACTTTGATTTCTGAATAGAGGATAAACTGTAGAGGGGAGAGACTTAAAGCAGGCAGGATCATCAGCAGGCTAGTCCAACAGTCCAAGTGTTAGGTGATGAAAGCTTGTAACACAGTGTGGAAGAATAGAAGAGGGTATATTGGGGAGATGATGCAAAGATAAATTCAGAGCCCTTGAAAACAAATTGTATTATGAGAGGCAAGAGACAGTGAGGAGTAAATACTAACTCTAAGTTGTGAGCCTAGTTAGTAGCCATCTGATTTAAAGCTTTTATCTATTTTCTTCCATACATCCCAATTTCTGCATCTTTCCCTAAATTAGTACCCATGGTAAATGCTCAATAAATATTTGCTGAAAAGAATGCATATCAAAAGTTTCCTCCTTGCCCTGAAGAACAGACATGGGATTTCCCACAGTAGGAAAGTCCCTGCTACTTAATGAGTAACCACAGGGATTTCCAGGAAACAGTTTTGGGGAGGAAAAAAAGAGGGAGGGAGCCAGGTACTGATCATATTCCTTTATCTCTTCTCTCCCTGACATTCTTGGCACACCTTAATCAAGAGATCATTTCTCTATTCTCTAGTCTAAGAGAAGTAGCCAATTTCCCCTCCATTACCTATACAATGGGGGGGAGGAGGCAGTATTCTTTCCTCCAACACATAACATTGGAAAGTTTTACTTAAAATAAAACAAAGTTGGCCCTAGCTTCTCTGATACTACTTCCTGGTCATCAAAAGTGCTAGCCACATAGAGTTGAGGAACTTGGGCTCGGTGGATTTCTGAAAACTGCCTAAGTTACTATGCCCTTCACCATATTCTCCCCAAAGACAAGACATTTCCATGTGGAGATGAGAGACCTCTCCAGAGAAGCTAAGGGCCACTCTTTCCTTGTACATATCCTCGATGTGTTAAACCTTTTGTTAAATGTTCAATGACTCATGAGTCCTTCATTTTTATCCCAATACTGAATCTAACCTAGGGGAGTGATATTGTTGGAGCTACCCCTAACAATTCATGTTGGAGGGATCCTAATTCCTGTCTTCAGAGCCCTAATTTGATTGGGTGATGACAGAAAAAAATAGATATCATATTCATTCTGAGAGACCTAAAGTCATTTTGTTATGTGATCCAGAATATATAACAATATCTCTGAATCAAGGATTCAACTGTCCCCTTGAAATCCTTTCAATCAGGCTGGACTATAATAGTTTTCTCTGGATCAGTAACAAGACCTGGGCCTAATCTTTTCCAAAATCATACTACAAGGGCAGGGCAAAAACTGGAAATCTCAAGGAAAAGTAAGTCACTCAAACATCCTGGATTCCATATCTACTGTAACAGGAAAATGATCAGATGTCTGGTTATTAATCCCAAACAATTTTCACTTGCACCATGATTACATTTCTGGCTCTTCTCTGAGTTTCTTTCAACTCTAGAGGGGAGCCCAGTCAAGCATTTTGTGATTTGGGAAGACAGGCACAGTAGGTACTTGGAAAATAGCTACCATGTAATTTCAATGAAAACAGCTGAAATTCGACTCAAGTTCCTGGGAGGTCTTCTTTGTACAATCTACTCTCACCTAAACTCCAATCTCACTGGTAAGTAATGTTATAAATCTGGGGTTCACAGAACATTGTACACAGTAACTGCAAGATTATGTGATGATCAACTGTGATGGACTAGGTTCTTCTCAGTGATGCAGTAATTCCAGACAATTCCAATAGACTTGGGATGGAAAATGCCCTCTGTATCCAGAGAGAGAACTATGGAGACTGAATAAAAATTGAAGTATAGTATTGTCACCTTTTTTTTTTGATAGTTTGTTTTTTCTTTCTTATGTTGTGTTTTTTTTTTTTTTCCCTTTTGGTCTGATTTTTCTTACATAACATGACAAATATGGAAATATGTTTAAGAGGATCACACATGTTTAACCTATTTCAAATTGCTTACTGTCTTGAGGAGGGGGTAAGAGAGAGAGGAAGAAAAAATTTTAATACAAAGTCTTACAAAAATGAATAACTAAAACTATCTCTACATGTATTTGGAAAAATAAAAAAAAACTGAGGAAGAAAAAAAAATTGATATTCAAGTAATTTATTTGCAATAGGCTTTCATATATTTTGGTATTTCCAAATAGCTTATATTTTTATAATAAATAGAAACAATAGATTTCTTAAAAATATATCCTAAAGCACCTAATAGTTTCCCATCATGAATTTACCATATATAATTAAAAATTCAGATAAGTTCTCAATTTCCCTTTTTGACTTAAAAGATAGACTATTTATGCTTGCCTTCCTAGAAAAACAAATTATCACTTATTAACATTTAGGACAGGATGGGAGAACTTTTCTTTTTCTCCTCTGAGAATACCCAATATAGGTTTTCATTATGAATCTAATTCATATTTTGGAAACCACTACCTGTACATATCTAGATACCTCATTTTAAGATAGGAGACCTACAGTCCATAGAAATGAATTGACTCTACCAAAAAGTCAAAAGTTAGCAAAAGTCAAAATTCAAAGACGACTTTTCTGAATTTTATTCCAGGATTCTTCCCACTATGGCTATAGAAGATGTTAGAATAAGCATACATGAATTTTTATTATGACCAGTGCCATTCACTTGAATTATGATAAAATAGTTATATCTGAAAAAAATATTTTTATGTCACATCTACAAAAAAATCCCAAATTTGAATTATATTCAATTTTTTAGAATACGATGAATCATGTTTTTATTTTTATTCTTCAGCAGTGTCTAGAACATGTTATATAAGTTATATAAATTTATATAGGTGCTGTATGTTTATTTCTGGTTCCCTTATTCTCTTCTTGCCTAACTAGGAAGATCAAAATAGGATGGAAGTGAATGAATGTCTGTTTTTAAGTTTGTAGGGAAGATATATGGTGAGAAAAATATGCAATACAAGAGAGAAGATAAAAAAATTGCTTAAGGGAAATTGTCTATTTGTTTAAATCAATTGTTACACAAACAAAAATGGAGTTTGCATTTTTATTAAAAATAAATACAAGTACTCTATGAAGAATACAGCTTTATCTATTTTGGTAAAAATGTTCGATTGACAATCATTCAAATTTTTTAAATAATATTTTCAAATCCTTATGATGATAGTTTGAGAAATTAACACACATTTCCCAATTGTTTTCCAAGTGCTACTCAATATTACATATCCCAGCCAGAAGTCCTAGGTACTATATATAGTAAGCCATCCCCAACTCCTTTTAATTACAATACCCTCACTCTATTAATTATCTTCTACTTATCATGTGTGTAGCCTGCTTTGTATATATTTGTTTGCATATTGTCTACCCATTAGATAGTAAGCTCCTTGAGGACAGGGACTGTTTTTTTGCTTCTTTGTATCCCCAATGCTTAGCACAGTGATTGGCAAATAGTAACTTAATAAATGTTTACTAAAACTGAATGATTCCTAATATTTAAAAAATTAGCCACTATAAATAGAAACTTATTTCCATTAAACAAAAAATAATAATTAGAGAAAATATCCAGTTATGCCAAAGAAATAATGTGCTTCAATTACGCAATTATGCAAGAAATTTAATGCTATTGTGTTTCTGTGTGTGTATGTGTGTTGTTGTCCTTGTTTAGTTTAAATAATTCCTAGTCTATGATGGCAAAGAGCTTTTTTCAATCATCTGAAAATACCTCAAATTAGGCATATGATTAATATGCCTTTAAAGCCATAATGTCAGTGAAATTTTAAAATTTTGATATAACTGCAAATGTGTTTGTAATAGTAGGAATACAATTGTAAATTCTTAGATGGTTGATTTAATTGTTTTACATACCAATGGGTTCTCAGGTTTCTGTGTTTAATCACGTTTCTTCACTCTTATCTTTTATTTTCTATTAACTTCTGACAACTCAACTCTTGGTTTCAACAGTGCCACCTGTAGTCATATAGGAGAAGAAAAAATCATTATCCTTTTGGATAATTACAGAACAAATAGCAAAATAATTAACCTGATATAAAACTGCCTATATATAAGGCCTTTAGGATAAGGAGGCATGGGAATGAGAATTTATTAAGTGTCTCTTATATGCCAATCACTGAACTTAGGTTATGATTCAATCACTTCTGTTTCTTTGTGGCTGTATTTGGGGTTTTCTTGGCAAAGATACTTGAAGCAGTTTGCATTTTATAGATAAGCATATTCAGTTTATTTCATAGGTAAGTAGCTGAAGCAAAGTTATGTGACTTGTTCAGGATCACACAATGTATCCAAGGTCAGATTTGAATCTAAGATGAGTATTCCAGAGTCCATGTCCAGCACTCTATGCATTGTACCATCTTACTACTTTATAAATAACTCATTTGATCCTAACAACAAACCTTGTGAAGTAGGTGCTATTTATGATCCCCAGTTTACAGATGGGGAAGCTGAGGTAGACAGAGATTAAGTGATGTTATCCACAAAAGGAAGCCTGGTTTATTAAAATACTCGATTTGATATAACTGAAAAAAATATATTTAGTCTCCTAATATGCCATATGTTAGTAATTGGATACTTTAACAATGTAAAAGAATTATGTTTACAGAATATGGCTGCATTTACATTTTAAGAAAAATTTCACACAAAATTAAGATAATTCTATCACATCATTGAATTTAAGGTTTGAAATATTTTCTCACAAATATTAAAACATTCATCCATTATTGTCAAATTTTAAAATGGCTGTTAGCAAATTAGTTTCAACAATACCATAAAATTTCCCCAAATTCTCAAAGAATGTCACTAAATCATGTAAATGAAACATTTCTATAGCTCTATTCTATTTTAGCACAGATATGTTCCACTCTATTAGAGAAATGGGAAATGAGCAAATTTTATAATAATTAGAAGCAACTGATAGGTAAGGAAGGAAATGTTCCACATTATTTCAGTCTGTTTATCATAAGTATTAGAGCACATGTCTAAATTGCTCCTCTCAAGAAATTATGCAGGAAGGCCACCTAGATGCAACTGTATCCAAGCTCTGTTGAGGCAGGTCCATAACTGCTACTTCATAAGGAATCACATAAGAAGTTGCAAGTAACACAGATACAAATGTAAACTGCACTTAATATATAAAAACCAAATATCTCAATTTAGAAAAATGGCACTTCCATCACCACTACAGATGATGCCCCCCTTTAAGCAACAACTTACTCTTTTGAAATGTCAGATTTCAAGGCACAACAGAGAAATTTTAACAATAAATTCTCTCCGTCTCACCCCCTCATTTCCAAACTCAGAATTAGTTCCTGACTGTTCAATACGGCCCAGAAGTACAAAAGGCATCATCTTGCACAAAAAAAAAAAAAAAAAAAAAAAAAAAGCCTGTGAGGAAAAGTGAGCGCAGGCGGATCTTATCCAAAAAAGCTACAAAGTGGCGGTGGCACCCTCCCCAAGATCTGAGCGCTCCTCAGCCTGGACATACTAAGTGGGACTGGAATTACAGCGGGGGGG
>JAJPUD010009814.1:33094-70055 GCA_023553655.1 Myrmecobius fasciatus | reverse complement strand
CTGTTTCCTCCCTTAAGGATATCTATTGTAGAGTTATTGATCATTCCATGACAAGAGGAGAGGAAGTGAATGGAAAGTTGAGTAAGTTACAGCCACTAAATCAGGACAACTAAATTTACTGAAAGTGAAATTTTGAGGAAAAGAAACCAGTGTCCAAAATACCTGGGGTACACAACAACTCTAAAATAAAAACTCTTTTAGAATAGATTATTATACCAACATTTTTTTGCCCCTTATTCCATTACTCTCCATTTTTGGAGACAAGAAAAAAAAGGAGAGAAGTTAAATGCCAAGAACTCTTACAAATGACTGAACTTGGCTAATATGAAAATATGTTTTGCATGATTTCATATTTACAATGAATTTCATATTTCTTGCCTTTTCAATGGGTGAAAGAGAATGTAGAAGGAAGGAGAGCATTTGGAACTGAAAATAAAAATAAAAGTTGAAAAAAAACTCAGACTGAATACTCACAGAATTCATGGGGTAGGAAGATCCCCTCAATAAAATATGAAAGGCTAGGGGAGGGGAGGGAACTGGGGGTAAAATTTGTAATGGAAAGCTTTGTAAAGATCAATGTTGGGGAACTACCCATACATATGTTATACAAATAAAAAGCTTTAATAAAAAAATAAATAAATAAAAAATAAAAAAAAAGAAAAAAAGAAATAGCTCCTTATTTTTACACACTTTTCTGTTTTAACATAAATGATGTTCTTTGCAAAGGGTTTTATCTGTTTCTAATTATATATTCATGCAGTCATTTTATATGATTTATTAAATTAATCATACTTGAATTTAAATCCTATTTAGAATAATTATTGATGTACTACTAAATCTTTTTTTTATAGGAATTTTTCTTAGCAACTTTACATTTTATATTTAAGGATAGTGGTTTATATGATTTTTTTCTCAATCTTACCTTTGTCCATTTTGGTAATCAATACTCTATTTGTCTTATAGAAGGAATTACATTTAGCATCTTTATATGTTTTTGGAAAAGTATGTGTTTCAATTACTTGTTGTTTACAAATTTGGTAGCATATCATTGTGAATTCATTTTTCCTCATTTTTTAATAGTTTTTTTAATGGTCTATAAGATTTCTCCTAAGCTCTTTATGTTTCATTGACCCACTTCTTTGTTAATTGCGGTGTTTTTCTTTTTGCAAATAATTCTCCATTTCTTTTAAATACTCAAATTTGTAAACATAGATCTATGACAAATAATTTCTTCAATTAAAAAGAATTGTTTGCCCTTAAAAAAAAAAGAAAAAAAAAGAAAATATGAAAGGCAATAAGGCTATTTTGAAGTCTTTAATTCTAACACCCTATTCTAATAACAAGGTCCCCATTAAAATTAACTAGATAAAACATCAATTAATCAAACATTTATCAACTGCTTACTATATGGCAAGCCCTAGAAGATAAGTAATTTCTCAGTCCTATCTGATTCTCTGTGACTCCATTTAGGTTTTCTTGGCAGAGATACTGGAGTGGGTTGCCATTTCACTCTCCAGATTCTTTTACAGATGAGGAACTGAGGCAAACAGGGTTAAGTGACTTGCCCAGGGTCCCAAAGCTAGTAATAGTCTGAGGACAGATTGAACTCAGTTAAATGTCTTTCTTCTTAGCTTTGGGGCCTTGTACTCTATCCACTGCACCATTTAGTGGCCAATCTCTGAAGCTATAAAAAACAAAAGAAGAGGTATTCCTCCTTTTTTTTAATGCATTTTATTGAAGCTTTATAATTGCAAAACATATGTATGGGTAATTCTTCAACAATGACCCTTACAAAGCTTTCTGTTACAAATTTTTCCCCCTTAATCTCCACCCCTCCCCTAGATGGCAGGAAATTCACTACATGTTAATTATGTTAATGACAAATCGAATATACGTGTACATATCTCCACGCTTATCTTGCTGTGCAAGAAAAATCGTGTCTACAAGAAAAAAAAAATCTGAGAAAGGAAACAATGCAAGCAAGCATCCATGGAGGGCATGAAAATGTTATGTTGCGGTCCACATTTCATATCCCTTTCTCTGGGTGTATATGGCTTTCTTCACTGACCAAATGGAACTGGTTTGAAGTATTTCATTGTTGAAGAGAGCCATGTCCATCAGAATTGGTCATCATATAGTATTGTTGTTGCCCTGTATAATGATCTCCTGATTCTGCTTATTTTGCTCAGCATCAGTTCATGCAAGTCTCTCCAGGTCTCTCTGAAATCATCCTCCTGGTCGTTTCTCACAGAACAATAATATTCCATAACATTCATATACCAAAACTTATTCAGCCATTCTCCAATTGATGGGCATCCATTCAGTTTCCAGTTTCTAGCCACTACAAAAAGGGCTGCCACAAACATTCTTGCACATGTGGGTCCCTTTTCTTCCTTTAAGATCTCTTTGGGATATAAGCCCAATAGAAACACTGCTGAGTCAAAAAGGGTATGCACAATTTGATAACTTTTTGAGCATAGTTCCAAATTGCTCTCCAGAATGGCTGGATCCTTTCACAGTTCCACCAACAATGTATCAGTGTCCCAGTTTTCCCACATCCCCTCCAACATTTATCATTATCTTTTCCTGTCATTTTAGCCAATCTGACAGATGTGTAGTGGTACCTCAGAGTTGTCTTAATTTGCATTTCTCTGATCAGTAGTGATTTGGAGCAACTTTTCATATGACTGGAAATGGTTTTAATTTCATCCTCTGAAAATTGTCTGTTCATATCCTTTGACCATTTATCGATTGAAGAGTGACTTGAATTCTTATAAATATGAGACAATTCTATAAATTTTAGAAATGAGGCCTTTAGCAGAACCATTAAATGTAAAGATGATTTCCCAATTTATTGCTTCCCTCCTAATCTTGTCTACATTAGTTTTATTTGTACAGAAACTTTTTAACTTAATATCATCAAAATTTTCTATCTGGTGTTCAATTAAGAGTTCCAGTTCTTCTTTGGATGTAAATTTATTCCATCTCCACAGGTCTGAGAGGTAAACTATCCTTGTTCCTCTAATTTGCTTATAATATAACTCTTTATATCTAAATCCTGAACCCATTTAGATCTTATCTTGGTATGTGGTGTTAGGTGTGGGTTAAGCCCTAGTTTCTTCCACACTAGTTTCCAATTTTCCCAGCAGTTTTTGTCGAATAGTGAGTACTTACCCCAAAAGCTGGGGTCTTTGGGTTTATCAAACACTAAATTGCTAAAATTATTGCCTAGTTTGTCCTGTGATCCTATCCTATGCCACTGATCAACTGCTCTATTTTTTAGCCAGTACCAAATGGTTTTGATGACTGCTGCTTTATAATATAGTTTTAGATCTGGTACAGCAAGGCCACCTTCTTCAGCCTTTTTTTTCATTAATTCCCTTGAAATTCCTGGAGGTATTCCTTCCTTTAAGAAGATTATATTTTGTAAGAAGATTATATTTTATCAGAATAAGGGAAAAGATAAAAAAATTCAAGTAGGTGGTTAAAATCTGTATAACAGTGAAGCCTTCTAGATAACTAGGAGGAAAAAAGAGTAAAACCAGAGGAAAAGTTGACAGAGATGGGGATGACCATATGGGAGGCTTAGGTTTGAAACATGTAAACAGGAACTCCATTCATACAAACTACCTTGATAACTGCAAAATGGACTTTTGCCTTGTATTCACAATTAGGGGGTCGGGCATAAGATTTTGTGAAGCAATATGTCGCCCTAAGTGTATGGGAGCTTTTATGACATCTTAACCATCTGGTACCATGACAACTCTCAGGATTAGCACAGATGCTTAGGATGGTGCTGTTTGGCTCATGGATGAATGTGTTAAAATGCACACAGCGACCACGTACAATCATTCCTCTCTGCCTCATCATCACATTACAGTACTCATGTGCTACCCCCTCAACTTTGGTCTTGGGGTGGTCCACATGGTATGACCAGAAGTCCAGAGCCTGGGAGAAGTTAGTCAGGTCCAGGAGGAGGAAGAAGAAAAAAGTCCACATCACAGCAGTAAACATCTGGCTTTGACCTAAACAGGAACAATGGAGAGAAGAAGAAAGTGACAATGCAACTTCCTTTGGGATGCCAGCTGCATATCCTTCGTAGCTGAAACTCTCTTCCCTACTTCACTCCTCACAATGATCTTATCTCGTCTCTATTGTTTTACATTACTACCCCACTGATCTCCTTATCGGGAAAGATTACTATCATATTAATGCCACCACTACACCCAAGAAGGACTATCATAAATGGATAGAACAGGATGCCTGGAGTCAAAAAGTCCTAAATTCAAATCTGGTCACAGACACCTTATTTACTGTGTTACTCTGAGGCAAGTAACTTAAATTCTACTTACCTCAGTTTCTTCTGTAAAAATGAGGAAGAATAAAAAACACCTATTTTTTAGGGCTATTGGGAAGATCAAATGTGAGAATAGTAAAGCACTTATCATAGTACCCAGACTACAATAAGTGCTATATAAATATTAGCTTTTATAAACTATTATTAGTATTCTAAAACCAAACCTAGTATGAAGGATAGACAATTCAAGCTGCTGCCTAAGCTAAAATATTCAGAGAATAAGGCTAATGCTAAACTTTATAAATGCACATTCTTAGCGCCTACAAATTCCACTCTTCATGGCATGTTGCTGTTAATTTTGTGAAAAGACTAACTTGACTTTTCATGTGCTATTGGACACTAGCATATTGTAGATAGTAGAATGAATGAACAATTTTCAAATTTTGCCTGGGATGTAAAGATGTCTTTTCCTTGCTTTCCTTAGAAACCCTGATTTTAGGAAAGGAGATCTAACATATATGTAAAACTGTCAGTTCCTAATATCCACAGGAATCAAGTTCCTCATGTAATAAGGGATTGAGAGAATACCCTTAAGCCCTCTATTATAGAAAAACACTACAGCTTCCTCCCTCCTTTCCCCCTTTCTTTATCCCCTTGTTATAGTAATTAAATTCATCCTATTGACCCACTCTTGGTTCTCCACTCCTCACCCACAAAAGATCCCTTTGGTGACCTCCCCTCCCACACACACAGCTTTTGTGGATAATCTCAAATTGCCAGACCTATATTGGGGCTTTCTATCCTCACCCAGCATCGCTGTTCTGCCTCCTGTTGATTTAGGATCCAATTGGCTCCAGTGCTGGAAAGGAGCCTTGGTCTCTCTTCCCTCTGAATGTGCTCCTTATCATATAGTTTCAATATGTGGGTGGAGCTGAATTAGAGGTGTGGCCATGGTTTCAGTTTAGGAATGATGTACATCCCATTATTCTTTGGGAATATAAAATGTAGAGGTTTTCTAAACTGAAAATTAAATTCAAGCCCAGTTTCCCTTCATCCCAACATTACCAGCCACCCACCCTCCATCCACATATGGGACAAGAAAAGGTCAGAAACCAGTCTTTTCTGCAGAAATAAAACTCTCCTAATTTCTGAGCCACAACAGTATGATGTAGCTAAAGAAATAAAGAAAATTAGGCCTTCTTGTTTCCTCAACTAGTTTTGCTTCTTCTATTTCTTCCTCTTTTAAATTCATCTCATGAAGAAAAAAAAATCAAATTCTTCCCAAACAATAGAGAAAACGATGGAGAGAGATTTCAACTAGAAATAACAGAAATTCTTCTCTCAAACAAGAAACATCACAGCTCCAATCCAACTCCTTACTCTTCTCATTCTCTTTGAGACCTCCTGACCTCAGAGAACTTGGCATAATATTCTCTCTGACCATTTCTTTATATGTCAAATAAATATACTTACATAATTGTTCTCATAACTTTACTATAAAGAAATTACATATCTTAAAATACTCTATACACAAAAGCTAATATATGATTATTATTATCAGATCCCAAGCACTGTTGATCTAGGCTCTTTTTTGTGGAAATTTTTAAAAAATATTTTAAGTTCTAATATTCTAGGCTTCCATTTAATGCTCCCTAAATTCCAACCCTGAGTTAGATTATGCCTAATAGTATTTCTGCTCTACAGACAAGCTATAGACTGAAACTGATGATTCTTTGGTGATTGTCACAAGGAAATAAGAGACAAATTATGCACCTAATTCAAACCTGATATTTAAAAATTGGACTGAGTCTAGGCAGATAAGCTAAATTTGGAATACATTTTTCTAAAATTAGCCATAAGAAAATCACACTTAATAGGTCCTAATGCTAAGACAAGTTTTAAAGTTAAATTTTAAAATTCTGTTTTTTTTTTCAGCAGAAGCACTCTCTCAGTTTAGATACCATCCTGAATTATAGTTTCTGCAATTCTGTAAATTTTGTAAAACCATGAAGACTTTTGTTTAAAAAAATATATATATACACATATATACATACATATGTATATGTTACACATGACATATATGTATATATATATGACATGACAGCCTACTATTGTTGATGGACCAGAATCATACTTATAAGCACTCATTATTATAATTATTATTTTAAATTAGGTCCTGTGCTCTCATGAATGTAGGGAACTCACAGAAGCCAAATAGAAGAAGCACTCTCTACCAAAGCAAGCTATTAACTCTTCTATAGCATATCATCTTAAACATTTGAGTTCTTCCAGATCCCTAAGAACTCATCAAATGTGTCTCTTTATAGTATTAATAATCTTTTTCTGCTGCAATACCATTTTATGAATGCTTCTTGAGGTGACTGTTCATGGCTACTTGTGCCCATGATCTAAACTGATTCTAAATTGGAATACTTCTGCTCTTCTGAAGTACATTGTTAAAGCTGACTTTAGTCTTTTCCTTTGATGTCAATCGTCAACTAATGCTTTGTGCTGCTGCTATCCCTGACTATTCCTTAACAATTTCTCTTGCACCTTTTCCTTCTTAGTTGATGTTTCAAAAATCTGTGGAATATAGATCAGTAGAGCAAGGTGATTTGAAATCTTGGTAACCTAGGAATAAGAGAGGATCTGAAGAATGCTTCTACAAATGAATTCAGTTTTACTGTTTGACAAATTTAGGTCTAGAGCAACATTTTACACCATATACCACAATGAGCTCCAAATGAATACATGGCCAAATATAAAAAGGTCACACACATACATACATACACACACACACACACACACACAGTAGACAATGATAGGAAGTACTTTACACAACTTCAGCTGGGAGAAGTTTTCTTAAAGAAAGGAGGTATAGAAGTAACCATAGAATGTAAAATTTAAAAAATTATTTTTATTTTAAACTAAAAACCTTAGGCAAAACCAAAATCGGTGAAATTAGAGTTTAGAGAGAAGCAGTTAATTTAAGATAGAAGAATTATAGCAAAAAAATTTATGGCAAGTCTGACATCTATGATACCTAGGGAATTTATGCAAAGATAGAAGAAAAAAGCCATTCCCTGATAGATACATAGTTAAAGTATATTAAATGGCAAGTTTTGAAATGAAGAAATACAGTACCAACAATCATAGGAAATAAATTTTCAGATCAGTTCCAAATAATAGGGAAAATGCATCTTGAAACAATTCTGAGTTTGCAACTTACATCTGTCAGCTGGACAAACATGACAAAGTATTAATGGTAAACCAGTAAACTGTGTAAGAATAAAAACACTTCACGACTGGTAGAACTGAGAATTAGAAAAAAAAATTACTAATTGTATATATGCTTTGATTCAATAATACTACTATTACACATATATTTTAAAGGTCAAAGAAAAAGGGGAAAGTCATATATGTATATATATGTATGCATGTTTATATATATATATATGTAATGTGTTTATAATGGCGCTTTTGTAATATTAAAAAAGATACTCAAAAAGCATTTTTTTAAATGAGATCAGATTTAATATATGAACTTGGTGATACTTTTTTTCTTCCAAAATGCTGTTTTGCTCTCTAACAAGCATTATTTTCTATATGTCCTCACCTACTAAATATTTATGAGTGGGGTAGTAATATATAAACTAGTAATTGTGATTTTTTTTTACTTTTTATTGCTAGCTGGATTTTTGTTGGAACTATAAACTTTGGTTGAAGAATTTAAGAATGTTTAGTTTTCCCAAGAAGAAAAGAGAGGAGGAGAGGAGAGAAGAAGGGACTTGTTAATGGAGTAACATCCCTCAAGCATACTAGGATTTTCTCTGCTTGGTGCTAACTCATGGAGAGATTTTAGGATCCTGCTTCTAGAAATGCCTGATGGTTAACAATGGAAGGTCAGAATCCTGTCTACTGCATGGTTAAGAGAAATCTTTTAAATTTCTGATGAACTAGAGTTGAGTGTACATAAACAAAAAGGTTTCCATGAAAGAATTTAGCTTCATTTTTCTAGCTGCATTCCAAGTGAAGAAGTACTATGGACCTCAGAAAGGAAAGACAGGTAGTCATAGTGTCAGATATTGCTGGTTTCACCTAGGGCCACCATATAGTCCATGAATATAAGACTCTGCTGTTTCTTCTCTCCCTACCATGTTTATTTCTTCGTGAAAGCATATCGGAAATGGAATGATATAGTGACTTTCAAGTAGATGGAAGAGCTGCCAGAAGTTCAGTGACAAGAATCCCTAGAAGGGGCTATAATAACTGCTATAGCTGAGTTGGCAAAGGAGCCAAAAAAAGCTATAAGAATGGTTCTCTAAGACTGATCTTGGGGTTTAACTTCCTAAATTGTCTTGGGCTGGAAATTTGTTTCATCACAACCTTTTGTTGGCTTCAGAACTCATTCTGAAGTATTATTTTAAAGCTGTTTGGAGAGGGATTTTGAAGAGCTATTTCTGCCTCTGTTTTACCATCTTGACTCCCATAAACTCTTTTTTGTGTGAGTTTGACTAGTGTGAGATTACTTTCTATTCTATTCTATTCTGTTCAGTATATGTAGCATATATACTATGTGTGCACACAGATATGTGTATATATATATATATCCACACATGCATATACATGCGTAATATGCACAGAGAGACAATTCTCATTTTATGTGAATAGACTGTTCCATAGACATCTATGTAAAGCAATTTTTATGTTTTATGAATCTGACCACCAATGTGAGGAAGGGAGGGAGGGAGGAATGGGGGGGGGTATGTGCTTGCTGACACGCAGCTCAAGAACATGTGAGACCTGGGGATAGAGAAATGAGAGCAAGAAGTTGGAACATGCTTGTTGAAGCCAGCTCTACAGAAGCTTGGCAGAAACCAAGAGGAAGAAATTATAGAAGCAGACATGTGGGAGCAGGACTTGGACATGGGCAAAAGAGAATGGAGGGCCTGGGGACAAGCACAAAAGACAGACAGAACACAATCATGTGGACCAGACATGAAGGTGGATGAGCAGTGCAGGGCCAGAGTTCTTCTCTTTCAGTAGTAGAAGTCTCAAGACAAGCCCCCATCCAATGGTCTCCATAGTAGCCATGTCCATTCTTCTGCTTTCAATTGAATGAATTTTTCTTTTTCTTTTCTTTTTTTTTTGGTATAGAAATAGGAAGCTACAGATTATGGAACCAAGGAGCAGGAGAGAATAGAGAAAGCACAGTAAAGTTAACAGGTGTTTTTTGGAATGCTGACTCCTTTCCAAGTTCTTTATATAATACCAAATTTGCATAATTAAATTCATATAATGTGAATTTAAAATGAGAATTATCTTCACATATGTTTGCATGTTATATATGCACACATTACTATTTTATCATTTTTCCCACTGAAATATGGAAAAGTGCATCAACCTCCAAAATCCTCCTCCTCCAATACCAATTACAGGTAAGAATGGGGACAGGGTTATAATGAGGATAATGTGAATGACTTGACCCAAGCCTCCAATATTAAGCAGAATACTTAAGTACTCCCCATAAAAATCCTCTACTGGCATGTTGCTATTATTGAGTCATTTTAAGTTATGTCTGACTTTCTGTGATCCCATTTGGAGTTTTCTTGGAAAAAAACACTGGAGTGGTTTGCCATTTTCTTCTCTAACTCATTTTATAGATGAGGAACTGAGGTAAACACGATTAAGGAACTTGCCCCCGTCACAGTGTTTCAGGCTGACTCCAGGGCTGACGCTCTATCCATTTCACTACCTAATTGGCATACACTCAGCAGATTGACCCTTTTAACCAACCAGACCTAAGCTGTCACACCCAGAATCAAATATCTATGGTGGCCTCCAGCTCACTTTTTCAGGATACCCTACTTCATACCATTTCTAGCTCCTCTCCTTTCCCAGGAATTGGGGAAGGGCCAGGGAAAGAAATAAATAATTTGTGAGTATGAAAGGACTCTCTGGAGCAAGGATTCTTGATCTGAGATCCACAAATACATTTCACAGCATCCGAACTTGGAAGGAAAAAAAATTATTATCTTTATTTTCATTCGTCTTCAACTGAAATTTAGCCATTTCCTTCTATTATTAAAAAAAATTATTAGCACGAATCCTTAGTTTCATCTGCCTGACAAAGGGTTCCATGCAAGGTTAAGAAACTTAGCACTTTAGGAAGGACCAGTCTTCTCCCATAATGACCTTAACCAGGACAGATTTGTTGCTGTACTCCACTCACATTCCCCACCATCCCTGAAAAAGGTGCCCAGGATACAGGAATTCCAAATTATGACTCTAAAAGCATTTGAATTCTGTTAAACTCCCATCATTTCCTTGTCAGCTTGTTTCAGAACCATGCAAATTACTGAAAAACCACAAGGTGAGATTCAGAAACAGTTGAGGGAGCAAATGGGAGCTGGAAGTCTTTTCCTTACAGTGTTGCCACTGCAGCAAAATTCTTGTCCCCTTTACATGCTCAAACAAAGATAAACTTTTTTTTTAAACAAATGTTATCAGAAACTGGGAACAGCAGGGAAGGGCAGATCTTAACTTTCCCAGGGGAAGATTCTGCTTACAAAAACTTCAATTCTTAAATTTAGCATCAGAATGTATGGACACCAAGGTGCCTTTTTCCTAGTCTACACATCCACATCTGAATGTTTGAATAAATAAGTAATTCAATCAACCAAGCATTTATTAAACACTTATTAAGTTTCAGGCACTGTATTGGGTGCTAGAAATAGCAAGACCAAAAAAGTCTGTTACAAAGAAACTAACATTTTGTGGGAGGGAAAAGACACAAAGACATCACTGAATACAAAAATTAGTAGGTAACACACTCAAAAGTCTGTGGGGTTGGAGCAGCTAGATGGCACAGTGGATACAGCACCAGCCTTGACAAATTCAAATTCAGCCTCAGATATTTAACACTTACTAGCTGTGTGACCTCTAATAAAGTCATTTAATTCTAATTGCTTTGCTAAAAAAATTATGGGGTTTCCTCCAATCCAAACTTTATAATAAATGCAAAAGTAAACGTGGAGGGAGAAACAGTAGCACCAGAAGGGAATAAAGGGAAAAAAGATTTTAAGAAAGCAAGGAAACTTGAAAAGTAGGATAGTTTCAATGAAATATGAAGGTACAAAGATGAAAGAGAGAATATTGCCTTTAAAAAGAGCAAATAAAGCCCAGTTTGGATGGAACTAAGATAATAAGAAGGGAAGTAATGTGAAGAGAAAGTTAACCTGGAGCCACAAAATGAATGTTGAACAGAAGATTTTATCCCAGAGGCATTTTGGCAAGAATAAGACCTGGCATGATCAAACTTGTACCTGAATGTCATTTCAGCATCTCAGTGGAGAATTGATTGAGTCTCTATGCCTTTTCTCTCTGGTTCAGTGCATATTCTCTGTCTCTGACTTCAACATGTGGGAGACTGGGGAAAAGCATACTTCTAGCTAATAAGGTCCAAAGGATCTCCATTCATACACGTTACTTTGATTTTTACAGAATCCGACTTTGCCCTATATCTACAATTAGGGGTCTGGGCATATGAACTTGTAAAGCAATATGTCACTCTAAGTAAGAATGAACTTTCATGACACTCTGTATTAGCAGAAGCATTACAAAACTTTGATGTGTTGCATATTTTCCTGATTTTGTCGTGCTTCTCATGGATGAAGGTGTTCAATTGCTTGCAGTCTCTACCCACATTCAGTTCCCTTTTCATCATCATCTCATTACAGTAGTCACGTTTCTTTCCTGGGACTTTGGTCTGGGGATAATCCACATGGTACTGCCAGAAATTCTGGGCCTGAGAGAAGTTAGTCAGGTCCAGGAGAAGGAGAAATAAGAAGGTCCACATCACAGCATGAGATATCTTCCATTGGGATGAACAGGAACAATGGAGAGAAGAGGCAGTCATCTCTAGGGTGAGGAGGGGGAAGGAAGAAAACAAAGAGAAAAAAGAAAATTATGTAATATCATTATTATATACTTAAAATGAAAAGAAAATTAGATTTGGAGTTTCATGTACAGTAACATTTTTTTCGCTCTTCTATAATATGGAAATGTGTTTTATTTCTTACAATCAAAGTAAAATAAATAAATAAAATTTTAAAGCGACAATCTGTGACTCCCCCTGGGAGAGAACAGCTCTTCATTTTTTTATATCTTGAATCCTCTTGACTAAATCTCTATTCCCATTTACCCCAACTCATTTTATCTCTACTCTATTACATTTCTGTGCCACTTATATTTCTCTTTTCTATTGCTTCACTACAGATCTTTACCCCTAACGCTATCCCATTAAACTTGCTTTACAAATCTTTTATTATCTATATCAAGTCTGATCTTGTTTGGGATTTGGATATGATTGGAAGATGAAGGCAGGGTTGCCTAAGGAAGGAGAAAGCTTTTTCTTCTCCTTCTTTATCCCCTCATCATAAGAAATCACTATCATATTGACCTTACCTTACATCCTAGAAGGACTGTCAAAGGATAAACCTCAGATAAGATAGGCAAGTCAAGCTGATGCCTAAATTGCAAGTCAAAGAAGAATATCAAAAATACAGTATTTAATGCTTCTCTTAACAAGTGCACAAATTCCATTCTTAATGACATATAGCTATAAATTGTGTAAAAAAATGAAGTTGCATGTGATAATGGATAGAGTGGGGAGGGGCAGCAAATGAGCAACTTTCAAATTTTACCTAGACTAGGAAGGAAAAGTCTTCCCCCTATTCTAGCATGTATGTAAAACTACTAATTTCTAACCATAAGAGATCTCCCTGTAACTGGACTGAAGAGATTTCCTTTAGTCCTCTATCTTCCTATCTTTCCTTATTCTTTTATTATGGTCAATATGCTTATCTCCTTGCTCCCTCTAGTTTCTACACTTCTCCCCATTAACCAAAAAGAGATCCCTACTACTGTCTCCTTATTTGTGAGTAATCCCAAATGGCCAGTCCCATTACTGGACTTTCTGTCCTCACCTAGTATCTCTGCTCCACCTTCTGCAGATTTAGGATCCAGTTGTCCCCAGAACTGGGAAGAATCTCACTCTTTCTTCCCTCTCTGTCTACTTTTATCATATACTCTCAATATGGGGGTGGAGCTAGATAGAGGTGGGGCCTTAGTTCCAGTTTAGAAGTGATATGTAACTTGGAGAATTGTTTCATCAATTCTATGGAGCTATAATATACAGAGTGTATCTAAATAGAAAATGAAGTCCAAAACCATTCCCCTACAACCCAATTCCTACTTTCCTCCATAAACCCTTATTCTACTATTTACACTTGAAGAAACAATAGGCCAGAAGCCAGAATCATCCAGGGAAAAACAAATGCTCCCTGTTCTTATCATGGAGCTAGAGAAATGAGGCTCTTTGGTTCCTTAATCAGTTTTGCCTCTTAACTCTATTCCTCTATGACATCTGTCTTATGAGTAAAGGCCCAAATCCTGTATAAAATAAGCAAGCAAACAAAAAAGAAACAAACAGAAATAAAATTCCTCATTCAACTAAGGCCCAACAAATCAGTCAGTCAGTCAGGAAATAGAGATTTATTTAGAGTTCCTTCTTTGCCTAGCCCTAATCTAAGAGCTAGAAATTCAAATAAAGAGGGAAAAATTAATTTTCCTTAAACAAAAGGAAATATGGCCTCTAGATCTAGTAAATGAGTTCAGTTATCACTGAATAAATCCTGCAAAATAAAGAAAAAATAATTGAATATTTGATGAGACAGAGGACCCTATGGAATTTTAGGGTGACATGGAATTACAGCACATTTTTTTCTAAGTGGTTCAAAAAATAAATGAAAAATTTGAGAAAATATATGAGCCATATAGCAAAAAAATCAATAGAATTTTTAATGGAATTTATAATAGCATATCTCACCCAAAAAATGAGTGAACAATTTATTGGCAATTCAAATACATAAAAGTAAATGACAGTCTATAAGGACAGAAAAAATAATACTAAAAGTAAATGTGATTATTATAGAAGCAAAACATACAAATCTTGAAGACAGAATGAGTAGGGACATTTTAAATTTTATTTCTAGCAGAAACTTGGCCCAAGGATCTCTTTTGTTTGTTTCTTTTTCATTCACCATGGTGTCAAGATTTTTTTTAATCCTAACAGGTTCTTCTGGGACAGCTATGATCCTTAATAATAGAAGAGAGCTAATTAGAATTTCTGGACATAAGAAATTTCAACTGAAAGAATTTGCAGATCACATCCAGAAAAAAATCCAAGGCTACAAACTTGGAGACTCATAATGATTACATTTGACAAATCAATATAGAAACGAGAAGTTCCACAGGCTATTATGAAAAAAGACCTAGAAATGCCAAGGAAATGACATTAAAATGCATGATGCACTAGAAAAAGGAGGAAGGAATGGAATAACATGTTTTGAAAAATATCTGATGCATCCCAGAATGATCTATTCTATAAATCATATAAAACATACAAGACAAAAGATGGACATCTAATAAGAGTTTGAAATTTTTTTTTTTGGCTTTTTGATGAGGCAATTGGGGTTAAGTGACTTGCCCAGGGTCACACAGCTAGGAAGTGTCTGAGACCAGCTTTGAACTCAGGTCCTCCTGACTTCAGGGCTGGTGCTCTAACCATTACGCCACCTAGCTGCCCCTTGAAATATTTTTAGATAGAAAACTATAACTGAGAAAAACATCAAAAAACTGAACCACAGATGTGAAAAAATACAGACAGCAATAGCAACAGAGTGACAACAGAAAGACCAATAAGAGACTTCTTCTGAAAAGTACACCAAGGAGACAAGGGGGAATGCAAAAATATGATAGAGGTAACAGTAAAGAACAGGGCATTATGAACAGAACCTTCCTTCTAATGAATGCATGGTTTTTGAGACTGCATCACAGCCTGGGAAAGAAATGAAAGGCAGTGAGAGGGATAGGAATAGAAAGAATGAGAGATGCACCATGGTCAAATCAAAGACTAGCAATGAGAGGAAGCTGACTTCTTCAGTCTCAGATTGAGAAGAGCTCACAGTGGAATGAGTAAGGAAGTAAGGGAAAAGACTGAAAAGAGTAGGAAAGGAAGGAAGCTTTACTGTGGTTCCATTGATGAATATTTCTTTTGGTGAAAAGATGAGAGAGCATGAGGAATCTGGTACCTGAAAAATCTATTTGTTTTCTAAGTGCCTGAGGACAACTAGCATTTTGGGAGAGCATGAACAAAGGGAGGAGATTTCTGCAAATGTGAAAAAAAATGTCAGTAAGAGAGAATATAAGTCTGTGGGGGTGGGAAGGTTGAATTGCTAATTCCTTATCATGGAGCAGTGTCCTCTCTGACACCTGCAATAATAGGCATTGCTCTGAGAATGAGACCCAATGGAAAAGACGAATGCATGGACTAAGATCTATAAGGCAGAAGAAAACTGTTAGAAGGTAAAACCTAGATTACATTCATTGAAATTTTTGATTGAATGAAGAATACAGAGAAAAGTGAGAGACTGGGTGATTATAGGTGTCGTGAGTCAGAGAATGAGGACCTAGAGAAAAAGAAATGAATGAAAAAAATAGTAAAATAAATATATATATTTTAAATAATATCTTTTATTTTCAAAATATATGCAAAGATAGTTTTCAACATTCACCCTTGCAAAATCTTGTGTTCCAAATTTTTCTCCCTCCCCTTTTCTACCTCCTCCCCTAGACAGCAAGTAATCCAGTATATGTTAAACGTGTCCAATTCTTCTCTACATATTTTTACATTTATCTTGATGCACAAGAAAAATCAGATAAAAAAGAAAAAAAAGATGAAAAGAAAACAAAAACAAGCAAAACACCAGCAAAAAAGGTGAAAAAACTATATTGTTATCCATATTCAGTCCTCATACTCCTCTTTCTGGATTCAGATGGCTCTCTCCATCACAAGTCCATTGTGATCACCTCATTGTTGAAAAGAGCCACATCCATCAGAATTGATCATTCCATAATTTTGTTGTTGTGTACAATGTTCTCTTGGTCCTACTCACTTCACTTAGTATCAATTCTTGTAAGTATCTCCAGGCCTTTCTGAAATCATCCTTCTGATTGTTTCTTATGGAACAATAATATTACATAACATTAATTTACTATAACTTATTTAGCCATTTCCCAATTTATGGGCATCCAGTTTCCAGTTCCTTGCCACTACAAAGGGCTGCTACAACATTTTTGCACATGTGGGATCTTTTCCTTTTTTTTTGCTCTTTTGAAGATACAGACCCAGTAGAGACACTGCTGGATCAAAGAGTATGCACAGTTTGATAGCCCTTTGGGAATAGTTCCAAATTGCTCTCCAGAATGGTTGGATCAGTTCACCAATAATGTATGTGTCCTGGTTTTCCCACATTCCCTCTAACATTTATCATTATCTTTTCCTGTCATCTCAGCTAATTTGAGAGATGGTATCTCAGAGTTGTCTTAATTTACAAGGAAATGCATTTTTAAAAAAGGAACAAAATTGAAATTTAAAAAAAAAATCTAGTGAATAGGACATGGTGAAGGAGAGGAGAGGAAGGGGGTATCTACTTGAATGAAAGGAAGAAAAGAGGGGGAAGAAATTCATAATCAGATAAAAGCAATAAAGAGAAACCAATAAGCAAAATCTTAAAGAATAAAGAGTAAAAAAAAAACCCCTGAACTTTAGAGAAAATTTGATATATAAGATTCAAGAGAAATAGCAGATAAACATCAAAGATTAATTCCAATAAAAACAAACTGTGCTTTATGCATGAAAATATAAGCTATATATCTAAGATTGTCATTAGTAAATGGGTAAGTCAAAAGAAAGATTTGTGTAGAGCTGAGCATGATATGATTCTAAAAAGCAAAACCATATAGGAAAAGGTAAAAAAAAGAGTAATAACATTATATGAATGAGGTTCAAGAACAAGAACTGATACAGGAATTAGATGAGGGAGGAGGGATAGTAGTTCTGGAAACCTATTTTTATTGGGAACAGGTTAAAGACAGAACAATAAATATATATCAGAAAGATATAAAAGTCTTCTAAATTTATTAAAAAATAAGAAGGGTAGGAAATAGGATAAGGGGGGTATAGGAAGAAATGCAATAAGGTATCTAGATCAATAGGAATGGGATAAAGAAGAAAGGAAAGGATAAAAGGAAATGGTGGGAGCAGAGGAAAAGTAAGAGATCCTTAGAGGATGGGTAGGTTAAGTAATAGCAAGGCAAGGAGGCAGGTAGAAGTTTAGTATAGAAGTCAGCTGGGATAGAGAACAGAGAGATAATAGATCGAGTAGAATGTATATTTTTTTAAAGTAGGGGGCAGTAATCACTGATCTCAAACAAAGTTAAAGTTAAAATAGATCCCATCAAATGAGAAAAAATAAGGAAACTACACCATATATCAGCCATATTAATGTTGTTTTAGACTATTTAAAACAACTAGATAGTATAAGGTTGGAATATTGTTGTGGTACAAGAAATGATGAGTTGGTGAATTTAGAAAAATATGGAAAGGACTGGATTTAAAAAGGGTAGTGGTATCCCAGAGTTATCTTAATTTTCAAGGAAATGCGTTTTTAAAAGAGGAACAAAAATGGACATGGTGAAGGAGAGGAAAGGAAGGGGGAATCTACTTGAATAAAAAGGAAAAAAGAGGGGGAAGAAATGCATAATCAGATAAAAACAATAAAGATAAACCAATAAGCAAAATTATCACCTTCAGAGAAACAGAGGACAAGCAAGTATAGTACAACCTTACATAAATATATATGAATGTATATGTGTATATATGTGTATGATTATAGAATCTTTGCATATGTGAGTATAGATATATGTATATATATAATGTATATGTATATAGTATATATTTGTGTATATACATGCCTAAATGTATACACATATATGTATATATAAATATATCTGTGCTTAACTGTAGCCTGCTTGAGGAAAAGGGGAGAGAAGAAAAAAGTAAAAAGTTCACAACAGAGAACCAAAAAACCTACAAGGAAGCAAAGAAAAGGACAGCTCTGATCACAATGTGTAGTATAGCTTATATAGGCTTTCTTGAAATGGAAATTTATCATTTCATATTTTGAATTTTATGTTCTGTGCATATGGCAATTTTTTTTATTTTATGTTCATTTTTCTCTGTACTGTGTAAAATTTTTAACAAAAATTGATGATGTACCAGTGCACAGAGATAATGCAAACAAATGTAAAAAGTCAGAAAATTAATATATCCTTCACACATCATAATGCACTAAGAATAGGAATTGTTTTAGGGACCACAAACAAAAGATTCAGACTCATATGGAGATCTAACAATGCAATATTAATGAGTGGGTCAAAGAACAAATCAAGGAAATATTTAATAATTATATAAAAGACAATTATAATGATGAAAACTTGCCACAATTTCTGGAATAAAACTTAAATAGTCTTCAAAGGAAAAATCACATCCTTATAAATTGAATATGCATTTTTTTATAAATTAGAAAATCAACAAATATACCTAAAATCAACACAAAACATAATTGTGATTGGTGTTGTTCAAAGCCCTTTATAACTTCTTATTTCTCCCCCTACTTTTCCTGTTTCCTGATAATTTATATATCCTCACTCCAGGTGCTCTGTGACCTAGTGATACTGGCCTTCTTGCTAAGGAAGTTCTTGAGGTAAGGAAATGACATGTCACATCCAAAGCTGGGATGAGCCTCCCTTGACTTCAAAAGACTTAACATGACTTAACATTCAGTTATCACAGGATAATGTCAATAGGTCTGCTTTTTTTATTGGGTATGATTAACCAGGCAGAAAGAGAAACTGACTGAAAACATTTAAGACAATGGAGGCCTGAGGTCAAAAATGATAAAGTGTTTTCCTCAGAGCAAGAGGCACAGAGAGAAGAAGACAATGGGAAGGTTCCTTCACTCACTATTGTCTGGTATATATTCTACCGTGTAAACTTTCTTTCATTTATGTTTTCCTATAGATTTGGACAGAAGGCTTTCCTTGTTAAGAATAAACAAACAAACAAAAAGCCACCATTCCTTCCCCCAGTTTCTGAAGAAATATTCTTAGTCAAAGTCTGGCCATGCCAGATTTAACTCTTTCTCCCAAATCTAGAAGAGAAGAACTCCCTATTGCCTCTAGGACAAATGGTGGTCTCATACTTGGCATTATTTTTGTTTTCTCCATAGTATTTAATTTTTCCAAATACATGTAAAGATAGTTTTCAATATTCATTTTTGTGAAACTCTGTGTTCCAAATTTTTCTCTCTAAGATAGCAAGTAATATGATATAGGTTAAATATGTATAATCCTTTCAAACTTATTTCCATATTTGTCATATTTGTGCAAGAAAAATCAGACCAAAAGGGGGAAAAACATGAGAAAAAAAGCAAACAAACAAAAAGATGAAAATACTATATTTTGATCCACATTCAATCTTCATAGTTCTCTGGATGAAGATGGCATTTTCTATATCAAGTCTATTGGAATTGTCTTGAATCATCAATTGCTGACAAAAGCCAAGTCCATCACAACTGATCATCACATAATCTTGCTGTTTTTGTGTGCAATGTTCTCCTGTTCTGTTCACATCACTCATGCTTGGCATTTATTGCCCTTCACTCCAGCTTACCTTTCCCTTGTATATTACTCTCCTCATAATCAGATGTTTACCCCAAATTATTTATTCCTTGATACTTTTAAGGCAACATTCCATCTCCCATTTCTCTGCCTTAGCACAGAATATTCCTTAACCTGAGAATATACTAATTCCTCAACTCCATCTCTCAGGATTCAAAGATTTCCTTAAATCATAAGTATTGAGACCTTTCTTGATTCATTTTTACTTTTGTTTCCTCAGCACTTACCACAGGGCCTGACACAGAGCAAACTCAATAAATGTTTATTTACTGAATGACTGATTTACATACAGGTCAGGTCCTTTCCTCCAAATTTACTTTCCATATTCCATATTCCATATTCCATTTGGTTTCTTGGGCTCAGGTTATAGCAAAGATCTTGTTTCTAGAATTTACATAAAATTGAAGCTTGGCAAGTTGATGCAAACAAGAGTTTTATTATTATAAGATATAGCAAGCAGGCAAAAAAAAGCATTACCTACATGGCAATATAAATAGAGGTTTCCCTCCACTAATAAAAGACATTCACCCAGCACACAAAGGGAGAGAAACATTATGGGGAGTATACACATTAAAAGTTGGGGTTCAAGAGGTCAAATTACATATCCTACAGATATATTTGGTTGAAAACAGTTAACTGATGTCAGATATAGGAGATAGTGGTTCTAATCAGAATGGTTAGAATGATGGAAAACTTTCTTTGTTAGTTATTGATAATAGGTTTCAGTGAGGCTTGGATAGAGAGAGTTTTTTGGAATCAGTGAGAAAGGACATAGATTATTTATTAAAAACAGCAGGAGAATGTCTCAGAAACCACTGCATCTAGTCAAGAGTTTTATTCAAACAGAAGCTCTGAGTATGAATTACCTGACACAGGGACAGGCAATAGAAATGTGCAATAGGTCAGGACAAGACAAATGTACAAGTCTTTTAGTCTTTGCCTGTATACTTTATGGGCATCAGGACCACCTAGCCCAATAATTCCGTACTGAATCCTCTAATTATAACATTAAACTATCTGAAGTTTATAATTGTCACATATATGTAATGAGTTTGATTAGAGAACATATAATGAATGGAAGGTCTGGTCTTTCTCCAGCCTTAGTTTGGTTTCTCCAGCCTGTGTGTATATGTATTTTTTTGTTTACTAATGTCTGTAAGTCATCCCACTTTCCCACTCTCATTTTAGGCTTCTTTGAAAAAGATACTCTTTTTGTTTTGGTCTTTGTATCTTGGGCATCTAACACAGCAATTATATTTATTTTGTCCAGAAACCCTGAAGGTCTTCTCCTCCCTGATTATTGTTTGGTGTTTTGTTTGTTTGTTTGTTTGTTTTAACTTAGTAAGAGTCCATTCTTTGCCTCAATTCTTAGCTAGCCCGAATCACTGAGGCATTACCTCAGTCAAACTGAGACCTGTCAAAGACCTTACCTTAAAAAGGCCAAGGCTATCTCTAGTGATTGTGATCTATATCTTGTCACTGGACCCAGATGGCTCTGGAGGAAAAAGTGAGGCAAGTGACTGTGCATAGCCCTCCCTCATTTAAATTCAAATCACTTGTATGTCATGGTATCACTTTTCTAATGTCATGGTGGTCTTTGAGAATGAAGAACAAATATCTTCAGAGAGTAGAGTTGCCTCACTGGGGACCCAATTGCTCTTAGTCAGGTAGCACAGCTCCTTTTGCTCCCTCCCTCCCCCACCCCTCTCTGTCTCTCTTTCTCTGACTCTCTGTCTCTCTCTTCTCTTCTCTCTGTGTCTTCCTCTCTCTCCTTTTTTGTCTCCCTCCCCCCTCTCTTTTACTCTTTCTCTCTCCCTCTCCCCCTTTTTTCTGTCTCCCTTTCCCTCCCTCTCCTTCTTTTCTCCCCTCCCTCTCCCTCTCTTTTTCCTTCTCTTTCCCCCTTTCACTCTCTTCTTCCCTCTCTCCCTCCCCCCTCTTTCTCACCATTCTTTATTTATACCTTTTCCTCCCTTTTCTTTATCCACATAAGAGATTATACTCCTACTAACAGATGCTCTACCCAAAGGAATGAATTTTTCTTTTGATTGCTAAAACCTCCAAAGATATCTTGGACTTACAGACTAAATTTCTTTCTTAAAGATGATACCTTAAACTTGGTTCTTGCTCAGCCATCTATAGGCTCCTAGCTAAGCCTCAGTTGTTCATTGTTAGGGCCCAGATTGAAATAATAATAGTTTCTGTTTTGGCCAGAAACCCTGAGGGTTTTCCCTTCCTTGGTTTTTTTTAACTAAGTAAAAGCATCCATTTCCTCCCCAATTCTTACCTATCTTGAATAATTGAATGGGCATTACTTCAGTCAAACTGAAACCTGTCAAAGACCTTACCATAAAGAAGCCAAAGCCTCCCACTATATCCAGAGACACGTCTAATCATCCTGATCTATATCTTGTTACTAGATCCAAATGATTCTGGAGGAGAAAATGAATTTGCACAGCCCTCACTCATTTAAATACAATTCACTTATAAGTCATGACATCACCTCCCAGATGCTATGGAAATACGACAGGAAAAAGAATATGACAACTTTACCTTTTTGCACATCCATTGTAATGGTAAATTGAAGAGTTTAATGTCCATAAATTCCATGTTTATCTCTAGACAGTTTGGATTCATGCCAATGAAGGCTTTATTTATTGATAAGAAGAATTTTCACCCTAATTGCAGAACTAAGAAGAATTCTCTCTTGTTTGCTCAAGTAACTGGTAAAAACTGGTTAAGTATATATTTATATATGTGTATATATACATGCATATAAATATATACACATATACATTTGTAAATGTATGAATTTGATCATGTAAGGGGGACTGGCAGTTTACTGCAGTGGCAGAAATATGACAGACTTCTAGCTCCAGTTTGCCCCCCAGTGGTGTGAATGTGTGTTTCTCTAAAGTCACTCCTTAAAACTTATTAAAGCTCCATTATTTGCATGGCTCTGGAACAAACTGACTGTGGAATAAAGGGAGCTTAAAAGAAATCAGGTGTTTTAAAAGCCATAATTTGGAATTTCTGGAAGCTGGACAACTTTCTTTAGGGAAATGAGTCGAAACAAATAGTCTACCCTGGCTAACACAATGTTGGAGAGGGACAGTACTTTGTGGAAGGCTGTAATCCTTATTCATTTTTATGTTATGGAAACCTTTGGAACCATGAAGGTGTGGATCCTACCTTAGAAAAATGTTCTAAATTATTGAAGGAAATGCCAAATTTTAGATTAGTGCAAATGAAGATGTAATTTTCTCCTTTCAAATTCAAAGCCCATTGTAGACCCTAGTTTAAGAATTCTTGCTTCAAAGAACAGTGTTCCTCTCTTCATTCATTCCTTCATTCCTTTTGTACCTAGGTTAAGGTCTCAGGTTGCCCGAGCAAAGGTATTTCACTTGCAGTTTTATTAAGTAGGATTGACTAAAATGATAAGAAAAACTGACAAATTTTGGAACTGAGATTATGAAAAAGGGAGCAATATGTAAGCAAACAATTGGGATACTAATTCATTGTTAGTGGAATTGTGAACTGATCCAACCATTTTGGAGAACAATCTGGAATTATACCCAAAGTGTTATTTTACTATCTATACCCTTTGAACCAGCAATAACATTACTTGGTCTATTTCCAAATATGATTAGGGAAAAAGGAAAAGAAACTCTATATTCTAAACTGTCTATAAAAACACTCTTTTGAGGGATGAAGAACTAGAAATTGCAAGGATGTCCATCAATTGAGGAATAGCTGAACAAGTTATGATAAATGATTGTGATGGAAAACTATTGTGCTGTAAAAAATGATGAACTCAGTGATTTTAGAAAAACCTGGAAAGACTTGCACAAAATAATGAAGAATGAAATGAGCTGAACCAAAATATATATATAGTATACAGTTACAGCAATATGGTTTTAAGAAGAACTTTAAGCAAAAAATTTATTTTTTCTATTATAAATATTCAAATTATCTATAAAGGACTTATGAAAAAGATATTATCTGTAACCAGAGAAAGAAATAATAAATAGAAGTATGTATAGAATAATTTTATATATATATATATGCATATATATATATATTTGTCTAATAATAACCATCTCTAAAGTGAGGGAGGGAAGAAAAATGTATATGCATATATACATATATTTTTCATATTTCTAAATTTATTATATATGTCAGTGGAATAGAAAGTTGTACATAATAGATTTGTAGTTTCATATGAAATTATCTTTTTTATTATGCTATGTTATGGAGATGCTTGTTTTACTTCACAAACTTAGAAAAAATAAATGAAGAGATAAGGGAGTGCTACTAAAATGGAATATCACTTGAACTTTCAGATAAGGTCACTATATTTTTAGTTTTGCTTAACTTTTTTACTTTATTACAATATATCTCTCACAGAATGAAAGCAACCTGCAACATTTTAATGTAAAAGCAAAACACAATAAAAATTTTCAAAATAAGGAGGGAGAGAGAGATAGAGAGAGACAAAGCAACAAAGAGAGGCAGTGAAAGAAAGAAACAGAGGGAAAAACAGAGAAAGATCTATGGAAACCATTTAACATGTTAAAAAAAACAATAGGGAGAAGAATAAACAGTCTATGAGATGTCCACCAATCCAAACCCATTACAAATGCAAAGTAAATTTGGAAGGAAAAATAGTACTACCAGAAGGGACCCAAGGGAGTCCCTGCCCCTGGAGATTTAAAGGAAACTAGGAGTTCTAAGAGATGGAGATGAGGAAGATAAATTTTGAAGACATGTAATAGTCCATGCAAAACCAGGAAGATGAGAGACAGAATATTGCCTATACACATCAATAACAGGTTTTGGAACTGAGGGTATAAGAAAGGGAGCATTGTATAAGCAAACAATATATTGGACAAGAGAGTGAGGGCCTTTGATTGTCAAACAATAGCTTGTGCTTTATTCAAGAGTCAGTAAATCCATGAAGGACTGTCTCTCTCCAAACGTGATGTTAGCCAGGGTAGATTACCTGTTTCTATGCAATTCTCCAAAGGAGGTCATCTAGGATCCAGGAATTCTTAATTATGATTTTTAAAACATCTGATTTCTTTTAAGCTCTCTTTATTCCATTGTCAGTTTGTTCCAGTTTCTTTTGCAGCCAAGTTCAGACTTATCATAGACAGACATATACTTTAGAAATATGCTCTCAGACTCTGCCGGGGGGGTGGAGCCAAGATGTCGGAATGAAGATGTGACTCTCTGTGTCCTCCTCTGACCTTCTCTCAAATCAACAATAAAATAAACCTCTGAACTGATCTTTAAGTCAACGAATCCAGAAATATTTGGACTGCGAAACACTGCTTGCAGTTACCTCTAAAGAACTTCACAGCAGGTCTGTTTCAGTTGGGCAGCTGGGTAAGCAGTTTGCTCAGTGCAGCTCCAGAACAAAGGGCAGAGAACTGGGTGGGACTCAGCTCACTGTGGCAGAAACTCCAAACTCCAAACACCTGGGGAGTATCTGAGGCACTTGGGACACTCTGCCCTGAGTGGGGGCAGGTGTTCTGGCAGATTTGCCTTTTATAAGGAGTAAATTGGGCAAAGTCCTAGCCCCACCGGCCCAGCAGGGGAAGTTAATTAGCGAAATTGCCCCAGGGCAAACTACTGCAGCCGAGGCTTCTCTAGCTTTTAACAGACCCCAAACTTTCTAAAAAATGAGTAAGAAGCAGAAGAGAGCTGTCACCATACACAGCTTTTATCAAGAGAAAGAAGGGCAGACCCCAGATCCTGAGGTTCCTATAGGCAAAGCAACTGCAGAGGAAGCCATCAAGGGAGATATAACCTGGTGCCCTTTTCAAAAGGCCTTCCTGGAAGATTGCATAAAGAATCTCAAAAGAGAGCTTGATGATAAATGGGAAAATAAACTGAGAACAGTGCAAGAAGGATATGATGCCCTGCAAGAAAGATATAATGCCCTGCAAAAGAGATATGAAAAAGACACCAATTTATTGAAAAACAAAATTGGTGAAGTGGAAAAAGTATGCAATAAACAAATTGGCCAGTTACAAAAGGAGCTAAAAAAGGTAAAGAAAACAACACTTTAAAAATAAGAATTGAACAAATGCAAGTGAATGACTCAGTAAGATTTCAAGAATCAGTCAAACAAAAACAAAAAAATGAAAAAATAGAAGAAAATATGAAATATCTCCTAGGAAAAACAACTGACTTGGAAAATAGATCTAGGAGAGACAATCTAAGGATTATTGGACATCCTGAAAGCCATGATGAAAAAAAGAATCTTAACACTATCTTCCAGGAAATCCTGAAAGAAAACTGCCCTGAGGTTGTAGAATCAGAAGGCAAAATCACCATTGAAAGAATTCACCGACCACCTCCTGAAAAAGACCCCAAAATTAAAACCCCAAGGAATTTCATGGCTAAATTTCAGGACTATGGCACTAAGGAAAAGATATTGCTAGCAGCTAGAAAGAAACAATTTAAATACCGAGGATCTTTAATTAGAATCACACAGGATCTGTCAGCCTCCACATTGAAGGATCGAAGGGCCTGTAACTAGATATTCCAAAAGGCAAAGGAACTTGGATTACAGCCAAGAATAACCTATCCAGCTAGAATGAGCATTATCCTCCAGGGAAGAAGATGGTCATTTAATGATATAGGTGAATTTCAACTATTTCTATTGAAAAGACCGGATCTGAACAAAAAATTTGACCTCCAAACACAGAACTCAAGAGAAGCATAAAAAGGTAAAAAGGAAAGGACTCTTGAGAACTTTATTTCTACTATGGGGATACTTAAAGATTAGGGGTATAATTTGATATTACTTTGATAATAAGAAAAAGAAAACCAGAGGGGGAAAGGCTATCATACTGGGGGAAAGAGGGAAAAGGTGGTAAAATAAGGTTAAAAAAAAGGAGGTAAAAATAAGGTAAAATCTCATAAAGAGGCAAAGAAAACCTAATATAATTGAGGGAAAGAAGGGAGGGAAATGAGCATTGTGTAGATCTTACTCTTATCATATTGGGCTCTAAAAGTGTATATCAGACACAGTTGGTTTCACAGAGAAACTTGTCCTTCCTTGTAGGGAAGTGGGAGGGGAAGGAGGAAAAGAAAGGGATAGACTAGTAGAAGGGAAATTAGAAGAATCAGGGGAAAGAAGTAAAAAAGGGGGAGGGGCTATAAAAGGGAAAGGATTGTTTACAGAAGGGGGTCATCAAAAGCAAAATACTGAGGAGGAGGGAAGGGAAAAAAGGGAAAGGAAAGGGAAAAACATATCTTGGGTAAATAAGATGGCAGGAAATACAGAATTAGTTATTCTAACTGTGAATGTAAATGGGATGAACTCTCCCATAAAGCAGAAGTGGAAAGCAGACTGGATTAAAAACCAGAATCCAACAATATGTTGTCTACAAGAAACACATCTAAAGCATAGTGACACATACAGGGTGAAAATAAAAGGCTGGAGCAGAATCTATCATTCTTGAGGTGAACAAAAAAAAGCAGGGGTAGCAAACCTCATATCAGATCAAGTAAAAACCAAGATAGATCTAATCAAAAGAGCTAAGGAAGGAAATTATATTTTATTAAAGAGTACCATAAATAATGTAGCAATATCAATACTAAATATATATACACCAAGTGGTATAACATCCAAATACCTAGGGGAGAAATTAAGAGAGATGCAAGAAGAAATAGACAGCCAAACTATACTAGTGGGGGATCTCAACCTTGCTCTCTCAGAATTAGATAAATCAAACCACAAAGTAAATAAGAAAGAAACTAGGGAGGTAAACCAATTGTTAGAAAAATTAGGTATGATAGATCTTTGGAGAAAATTGAATGGAGACAGTAGGGAGTTTACTTTTTTCTCAGTGGTTCATGGAACTTATACAAAAATTGACCATGTATTAAGGCATAAAAACCTCAAAATCAAATGGACAAAGGCAGAAATAGTAAATGCATCTTTTTCAGATCATGATGCAATAAAAATCACATGCAATATAAGGCCAGGAGAAAATAGGCCAAAAGTTAATTGGAAATTAAATAATCTAAACCTGAAGAATGAATGGGTGAAAGAGCAAATCATAGATACAATCAATAATTTCATCCAGGAGAATGACAATAATGAGACAACATACCAAAAAGTGTGGGATATGGCCAAAGCAGTTATAAGGGGCAATTTTATATCTCTAGATGCTTACTTGCATAAAATAGAGAAAGAAAACATCAATGAATTGGGCTTATTATTTAAAAAAAACTAGAAAAAGAACAAATTAGAAACCCTCAATTAAATACCAAATTGGAAATTCTAAAAATAAAAGGGGAAATTAATAAAACTGAAAATAAGAAAACTATTGAATTAATAAATGAAACTAAGAGTTGATTTTATGAAAAAAACAAAAAAATAGATAAGCCTTTAGTTAATTTGATAAGAAAAAGGAAAGAGGAAAATCAAATTGTTAGTCTCAAAAATGATAAGGGAAAACTTTTCTCCAATGAAGAGGAAATTAGAGTAATAATTAGGAGTTACTTTGCCCAATTTTATGCCAGTAAATTTGATAATCTAAATGAAATGGAGAAATATCTACAAAAATGTAGATTGCCCAGGTTAACAGAAGAGGAAATAAGTTATTTAAATAGCCCCATTTTAGAAAAAGAAACAGAACAAGCTATTAACCAACTCCCTAAGAAAAAATCTCCAGGGCCAGATGGATTTACATGTGAATTCTACCAAACATTCAAAGAACAATTAATTCTAATACTATACAAACTATTTGAAAAAATAGGGACAGAAGGTATACTATCAAATTCCTTCTATGATACCAATATGGTGCTGATAGCTAAACCAGGTAGGGTGAAAACAAAGAGAGAAAACTATAGACGAATTTTCCTAATGAATATTGATGCAAAAATTTTAAATAAGATATTAGCAATGAGATTACAGAAAGTCATCCCCAGGATAGTACACTATGTATGACCAAGTAGGATTTATACCAGGAATATAGGAAAACTATCAGAATAATCAATTATATTAATAACCAAATTAACAAAAACCATATGATTATGTCAATAGATGCAGAAAAAGTATTTGATAAAATCCAACACCCATTCCTATTAAAAACACTAGAGAGTATAGGAATAAATGGGCTTTTCCTTAAAATGATTAGTAGCATCTACTTAAAACCATCAGCAAGCATCATATGTAATGGAGACAAACTAAAACCATTCTCAATAAGATCAGGAGTGAAACAAGGCTGCCCACTGTCACCATTACTATTTAATATTGTATTCGAAATGTTAGCTTTGGCAATAAGAGAAGAAAAAGAGATAAAAGGAATCAAAGTAGGTAATGAAGAAACCAAATTATCACTCTTTGCAGATGACATGATGGTATAGTTAGAGAACCCTAGAGACTCAACTAAAAAACAACTAGAAACAATTCACAACTTTAGCAAAGTTGCAGGATTCAAAATAAATCCACATAAATCATCAGCATTTTTATATATTACCAACAAAGTTCAGCAGCAGGAGATACAAAAAGAAATTCCATTCAAAATAACGGATGATAGTATAAAATATTTGGGAATCTATCTGCCAAGGAAAAGTCAAAAACTATATGAACTAAACTACAAAACACTTTCCACACAAATAAAATCAGACCTAGTCAATTGGAAAAACATCAAGTGCTCATGGGTAGGCCGAGCGAATATAATAAAAATGACAATACTACCTAAACTAATTTACTTATTTAGTGCCATACCAATCAAACTCCCAAGAAATTTTTTTACAGATCTAGAAAAAATAGTAACAAAGTTCATTTGGAAGAACAAAAGGTGAAGAATTTCAAGAGAATTAATGAAAAAAAAAGGCAAATGAAGGTGGCCTTGCTGTACCAGATCTAAAACTATATTATATAGTAGCAGTAATCAAAACCATTTGGTACTGGCTGAGAAATAGAGCAGTTGATCGGTGGCATAGGATAGGATATCAGGACAAACTAGGCAATAACTTTAGCAATTTAGTGTTTGATAAACCCAAAGACCCCAGCTTTTGCGATAAGTACTCACTATTCTACAAAAACTGCTAGGAAAATTGGAAACTAGTTGTTAAATTCCCCTTCTCCCACCTAGGATAAAGAGATGAAGGGCACTAATTAGCGAGACTTACTTTGAAGGTCTTTGGAAAACTTCAATAAAACTGCCTGTAGTTCTATCATAAATTCACAGAGCTGCCCAGCGGGATATTTTGATATAGCACATTTATTGCCAATTACATCATCATTACATTCACCTGCTACTCACACATGACTCTTCTACACTAACTTACTTCTACCTATTGCTCCATGCCGCTGGCCAGTTGAGAGAGGGCTGAGAGAGAGTGAGAGCAGCCTCACTTCTTGCTTATATACAATTTTTGACATCAGTACAATTTCAAATTCCTTAACCTTTTTCCTGGCTTGTGATTGGCTCTTAAACAACAAGATCATATATCCTCAGGTAAAACCTGATTTTCTAGCTCTGCCTTTTCCCGCCTTTCAGCCCTTTTATTATGCATGCTTTCTCTAGGAAAAACGTGTATACCAGTCACCTATCAATCAGTCACGTAGACACTAGGTATTAACAACTAGTGTGGAAGAAATTAGGACTTGACCCACACCTAACACCACATACCAAGATAAGATCTAAATGGGTTCATGATCTAGATATAAAGAGTGATATTGTAAGCAAATTAGAGGAATATAGGATAGTTTACCTCTCAGACCTGTGGAGATGGAATAAATTTATGTCCAAAGAAGAACTGGAACTCTAAATTGAACAACAGATAGAAAATTTTGATTATATTAAGTTAAAAAGTTTCTGTACAAACAAAACTAATACAGACAAGATTAGGAGGGAAGCATCAAATTGGGAAATCATCTTTATATTTAAGGGTTCGGATAAAGGCCTCATTCCTAAAATATATAGAGAATTGTCTCATATTTATAAGAATTCAAGCCACTCTTCAATAGATAAATGGTCAACGTATATGAACAGACAATTTTCAGATGATGAAATTAAAACTATTTCTAGTCATATGAAAAGGTGCTCCAAATCACTATTGATCAGAGAAATGCAAATTAAGACAACTCTGAGGTACCACTACACACCTGTCAGATTGGCTAAAATGACAGGAAAAGATAATGATGAATGTTGGAGGGGATGTGGGAAAACTGGGGCATTGATACATTGTTGGTGGAACTGTGAACAGATCCTACCATTCTGGAGAGTAATTTGGAGCTATGCTCAAAAATTTATCAAACTGTGCATACCCTTGACCCAGCAATGTTTCTATTGGGCTTATATCCCAAAGAGATCTTGGAGGAGGGAAAGGGACGTACATGTGCAAGAATGTTTGTGGCAGCCCTGTTTGTAGTGGCTAGAAACTGGAAACTGAATGGATGCCCATCAATTGGAGAGTGGCTGAATAAATTATGGTATATGAATGTTATGGAATATTATTGTTCTGTAAGAAACGACCAGGAGGATGATTTCAGAGAGACCTGGAGAGACTTGCATGAACTGATGCTGAATGAAACCAGCAGAACCAGGAAATCATTATACACAGCAACAATAATATTATATAATGATCACTTCTGATGGACATGGCTCTCTTCAACAATGAAATGTCTCAAATCAGTTCCAATTGTTCAGTGAAGAAAGCCATATACACCCAGAGAGAGGGATGTGAAATGTGGACCACAACATAACATTTTCATGGTCTCTATCGATGTTTGCTTGCATTGGGTTTCCTTTCTCAGATATTTTTTGTTCATGTAGATACGATTGTTCTTGCACAGCAAGATAAGTATGGAAATATGTATACATATATTCGACTTGTCAAGTATTTTAATATAATTAATATGTAGTGGACTTCCTGCCATCTAGGGGAGGGGAGGGAATTAGGGGGAAAATTTGTAATGGAAAGCTTTGTAAGGATCAATGTTGAGGAACTACCCATACATATGTTATGCAAATAAAAAGCTTTAATAAAAAAATTTTTAAAAAAGAAATTATCAGGGAAAACTGTTCTGATATCCCAGAGCCAGGGGAAAAAATTAAAATGGGAAAAATCCATTGATCACCTCCCGAAAGAGATTTCCACATGAAAACTCCAAGGAATATTGTAACCAAATTCCAGAGCTTCCAGGTCAGGAAGAAAATATTGCAAATAACTGAAAAAAATTTCAAGTCTCATGATCAGGTTAATACTAGATTTTAGCAACTTTTATATTAAAGGATCAGAGGGCTTGGAATATGATATTCCAGAGGGCAAAAGAGCTAATATTACAACCAAGAATCACCTTAGCAAAACTGCATTAAACCTTCCTGGAGAAAAATGGAAAGTCAATAAATTAGAAGACTTTGAAACATTTCTGATTTCAAACTAAAGTTGAATAGAAAAATCTTACTGTCAAATGCAAAAGTCACGAGAAGCATAAAAAGGTAAACGGGGAAAGGAAATCATAAAGGACTTGATAAAGTTAAACTCTTTGTATTCTTACATAGGATGATACTTGTAACTCATAATAACTTTCTTATTATTAGGGCAATTAGAAGGAATATATAGAGACAGAAGGCACAAGTGAGAGTTGAATACAATGGATGAAATCTAAAAAATAAAATTAATGGGGGAGAATGAGAAATATCTTGGGAGAAAAGGAAAGGGAGAAGTAGAAGGGGTAAATTATGTTACCTGAAGAGACAAGAAAGAACATTTACAATAAAGTGGGAAATGGAGGAGGTTGTGGGGAACGTTTGAATTTAATTCTCATCAGAATGACTCAAAGAAGGAATCACATTCAATTGGGCATAAAATCTATCTTACCCTATAGGAAAATCATAGTGGAAGGGGATAAAAGAAGGGGAAGAGGTTTGATAAAATGGAGGGAAAATTGGGGAAGGTAGTAGAGAAAAGCAAAACACTTTTGAAGAAGGACAGAGTGAGTATTTTTACATAATTAACATGTAGTGGATATCCTGCCATCTAGGGGAGGGATGGGGTGTAGGAGGGGAAAATTTCTAACAGAAAGCTTTGTAAGGGTTAATGTTGAAGAATTACCCATACATATGTTTTGCAAATAAAAAGTATTAATATTAAAAAAAAAGGACAGAGTGAAAGAAGACAAACAATAGAATAATTGGGGGAATTAGGATGAAGAGAAATACAGTTAGCAACCATAGATGGGAGGGGGGTGGGGAATTTAAAGCAAGTTTCTCTAATAACCTTATTTTATTATTATTATATTTTTTTTTGCTCAGGCAATTGGGGTTAAGTGACTTGCCTAGGGTCACACATCTAGGGAATGTTAATTGTCTGAGACCAGATTTGAACTCAGGTCTTCCAGACTTCAGGGCTGGTGCTCTAACCACTACTCCGCCTAGCTGCCCCTAATAACCTTATTTCTTAAACCTTATTTCTCAAACATTTAGAAAACTGAATCAAATTTATAAAAGTAAGAGCAATTTCCCAATTGGTAAACAGTCATTGCATTCTTTTTTTCCCCATTTCATTCTTTTTCCATTTCACCAATTTTGTTTTTCAGTGAATTGGTGTCTTTTTCATATCTTTTTTGTAGGGCGTTATATGCTTTTTTCATTCCTTCTTGCAATGATCATATTTTATTTCACCATTTTTCTTCTCTCTCTCTTTTTTTAAGATTCTCTATGCAGTCTTCCAGGAAACCCTTTAGGCTTTGCAGCTTCTTCTGGAGTTGCTTTACCTTTAGGAACCTCAAGAACTGAGGTCTATTCTTCTCTTTCTTCATAAAAGCTATCTATGGTGAGAGTTCTTTTTTGTTTTTTATTCATTTTTTAAGGCTTGAGGTCTGTTTAAAGCAAAGGAGTGACAGCTAATTTAATGTGCCCTGGGGCAGTTCTGTTAATTGGTTTCCTGTGCTGGGTAATCCGTGCTAGGTCTGGGGTTCTTCCTGGGCTTAGTGGTTTACAATTTACCATTTTACAAAAGGCAAATCTGCCAAACCACCTGCTTGCAACCAGAGCTAAGAGGCTCACAAAAGGTTCCCAGGTTCCTGAAAACTGCAATGGTCTGACTCTCGGCCCTGGCTTCCTGCCCCAGTCTCCCCATACTATGGTCTAGTCTCGGCAGACTGTCCCCCTGCCCGATTGAAACAAACCTGCTCTGAAGTTCTTCCAAAGTAACTTCTTATGGGAACGTGTTGTACTACAAATATTTGTGGGTGCTTTGACTCCAAAATCAATTTAGAGACTTAATCTGCTGTTGGTTTGAGAGGTCAGAGGAGGTCACAGAGTCATGCCTGCTCTCTGCCATCTTGGCTCCACCTCTCCCAATTGATAAACAGTCAAAAGATATGAGCACTTAGTTTTCAGATGAAGTAATCCAAGCTATTTATACCCATATGAAAACATGCTCTAAATCATGTTTTAAATCACTATTGATTGGAGAAATGAACATTAAAACAATTATGAGGTACTACTTAATATTTATTAGATTGACTAATAGAACAGAAAAGGAAAATGGCAGATACTGGAGGGAATATATAAAAATTGAAACACTAATACATTGTTGGTGAAATTGTGAACTGATTCAACCATCATGTAGAGCAATTTGGAACTATACCCAATGGGCTGTAAAACCACAATTATTCTTTGCCCCCACAATACCACTACTCAATCTGTACTCCAAAAAAGATTTTTTTTAAAAAAAAGAAAAGGACAAAATGTATAAAAGTATTACTAGCAGCTCTTTTCTGAGGGCAAAAAAAATGGAAATTGAGATGCCCATCAATTGGGGAATGACTAAACAAATTGTGGTATATGATTATGATGGGATACTATTGTGCTATCAGAAATAATGAGTAGTATGTACTAAAAAGCCTGAAATTTACATTAAATATTGCAAATGAAATGAGCAGAACCAGGAGAGTATTGTATATAATGACAGCAATATTGTATGATGATCAACTGTGAATTATTAAGCTACGCTCAGGAATACAAAGGTCAAAGATAACTCTGAAGGACTGATGATGAAAAATACTATTCATCCCCAGAGAAAGAATTGATGCAATCTGAATACAATCAAAGCGTGCTCTTCACTTTTTTTTTTTACTTTTTGGGGGGAGAGGGTTTTTTTTTTATTTGTCAAAGCCAAATCAAAATCTTTCGCATAGTCATTATATCATAAGCTTTTCTGGTACAAGTTTAGAACAGATTTTAACACAGCAACTAATACAAAATCTAAAATATTATAAAGAACAGTGCAATAAGTACCCATTTGTCAAGGATGGCTAACAGATTGTTTCCCTTCAGACAAGTGAACCAAAAGAAGGGGTTCCACCTGGGTTCGAGGTAAGTAGTTGAGTACAAATTTCCTAAACAATTTATGTGGGAATAACTACATAGATGAAAGATAGCACAAACTAAAGTAGGAATTCTAAAAGCATGAACCAGTTTCAGAGGGGAAATTTACATGTCTAGAGTAGCTAAGAAAACTTAGCAAATACAATGTAACCAATGCCAAAGTGATACAATAATGCTCATCAACAGTAACTAACACTAAATCTCCTAGTAATCCTAGTAACCCACTTCCAGTGTTCACTCAATCAATACATTTCATCTTGTATCCCAATTGTCCCATGTACTCATATGTTCTTTTGGAAACATCTTTTGACTATTCTGGAAAAGGTCTTGTTTTCATGGCAGGTGTGAGTGGAGCTTCTCTTCAGTGCATTTCCTTCTCTGTTCCAAATTTTTTGTAGAAATTCTTAGATGTTTCTGCTAAAATCTTTTACAAAAAAAAAAAAAGATCTCATTAAACTTTAATACAGCCTTCTGAGTTTTACTTTTCCAATAACCACTTTATATGATGAAAAGTAGCCCAAACTTTATAGTTCTTATTAGTAATAATACTATTAATAATAAGACTATACAAAGAATATCAAATTAGGAACACATAATTCATGTGAAACTTTGGAAAATTTCAGTTTTTAAATACTTCTTGTTTCTACCTTTACCTGAACTCTGTCTAATAAACATTTCCATCGATGGGCTGAAAAATCTTCTTTTTAAAACAACAAAACAAAACAATCTATGATTTGTAAAAATGAGCCCTTCTGATTAAAGATTTAATGTTTACCAGAGAGCTAGTGCTAAAAGTGCTTGTCTAATTTGGCATTGGTTCCATTATTATTTTACTTCTTTTGGTGTGAGCTAGCAAATTGCCATGTTGATATATTTAAGAAATTCAAGTCCCAACTGAAAAATTAAACACTAAGCATTTTAGGGGCGGAGCCAAGATGGCGAACAGCAGACAGCTTTCTCTGTGAACTCCTGGGACCTTCCCTCAAACCCAGACAAAGTGAGCCTTCGAACTGGTTTTTGAGTGAGGACTCCGCCAAACATTTGGACTACAACGCACTTCTATCAAAAATCTACCTTGAAAGAACTCCGGAGAAGGTTAGCCTCAGGGGAAATCGGCCGCTGGTCGCAATCAGACTCCAGCCGGGGCGGAAGTCAGGGCTGCCATAGAGGGGCAGATTTTAGGCACCCAGGAAGCTCCTGGGAGACGCCTGGGCCACTTTGCTCTGCTTGCAGGCAGGTGCTTTGGCAGATCTGCCTTTGGTAAAGGGTGGATCAAGAGCAGCTGAAAACATGGTCCTAGTGCAAATCTAGCCTCACCAGCCTCAGACTGGAAGTCAACTCGGCAAACTGCTCCAGGGCAAATACAAATTGTTGCAGTTTTCTCTGTTTTCGACCAATATCCCAACTTTAAATCATGAGCAAGAAGCAGAAGAGAGCTCTCACCATAGAAAGCTTTTACGGAGAAAAAATAGAACAGTCCCCAGATCCTGACATTATGAAAACAATCCCAGATGAAGCCACAAAGGCAGATTTAAGTTGGTCTCCCTTTCAGAAGACTTACCTGGAAGATTGCATTAAGAATCTCAAAAGAGAGCTAGAAGAAGAATGGGGAAATAAATTGAGATCAGGGCAACAGAAATATCAAAAACTGGAA
>JAJPUD010009814.1:0-23094 GCA_023553655.1 Myrmecobius fasciatus | reverse complement strand
GGAAATATGTATACATATATTCGATTTGCCAATATTTTAACATAATTCACATGTAGTGGATATCCTGCCATCTAGGGAAGGGGTGGGGAGTTGGGGGAAAAAATTTGTAACGGAAAGCTATGTAAGGGTTATTGTTGAAGAATTACCCACACATATGTTATGCAAATAAAATTTAAAAAAAAAACATAAAAAAATTAAAAAAGAATAAATAAAATAAAAAACACTAAGCATTTTAAAATATAGAAGGTAGGACTCTGAAAACCTTCTTTTAAAAAAATTACACAACAGATTTTACTAACATAATTTTCCTCCAGTCTTTCCCTTTCTCAAAAACAGCTTAAAACTCATCATTATGTAAAAGGTAATTATTTGATTTTAACATAGTAGATATTAACCTATTAAGGCAAAATAATACATCCATACTGGAATCTGTTATTACCGTGTTGGTTCAAGATGTAATGTCAGTACAGACTATTCCAAGTATAACTTCATAATTATCATAACCACAAATCACCATATAAAATATTTCTGTACTGTATATAAACTTCCAAAAACTTTTCAAAAAATTTCTCATTTTTCAAGGAATGTTTATTCTTAAATAAAACAATATACAATTCTAAATAAAAGAATATGCAAATTCTTTCACCGGGTTGATAAGATTTTATCAGCTATGGTCCCAAGAAACTTGGCAAGCTAACAAAGAAATTTTTTAATAAAGTCTTTCTCCTGCTTCCTTTTTTCTATCCCATAAAGTAATCAATCATTATTTTTTTTCAAAATGTACCCAAATAAATGCTAGATTGATTTTAACATTATTTTATTAGCAACCTGATTAGTAATTTTATAGTGTACAAAGTAAAAGGAGTTAAAATCTTCCAGAGACATAAAGTTTAACATTCCCTAAACAGCATATATAGTAGTTACTCAGAATTTTCAATATGAAATAATTTGTAAATACAATAACATTCAATTCAAAATATCATGAATTTAAAACTGAATATTTATAACTAATTAGATGACAGTTAGTCAAATGAATTTCCAAATTATCTTTCACAGAAAATAATTCATTCTGTTACAAGTGGCTTTTAAAAATCACAATTCTTATAGTTTGGAAAAATATCAGTACAAAGCATATTTCATTAAAGATTCAACTAGCAAAAAAAGTAACATATACATAGGCTGAATGAATATCATATTATAATTACAAAGATATATAGAGATAGAGTCTGATGTATAAGGCTTTATTGATTTAAATTCACAACTATATTGTTAGGAAAGCTTGAAATGTATTTGGCTAAATGTTATAAGTCAATGTTAATTTTTTTTACTATATTTAGAAGGCTTGTAAGATCTTAGAACTTTTCACTTCACAAAAAGGACATTTCAAATATATTTCTGCTATATCAAAATCACAGTAAAACATTATCATTATCCACTGATTTATTTATTTAAAGCTTTTTAATTTTCAAAACATATGAATGGATAATTTTTCAGCATCAACCCTTGCAAAACCTTGTATTCCAATTTTCCACCCTTTCCCCCCACGTCCCTCCCCTACATGGTAAGTAATTCAATATGTGTTAAACATGGTAAAAAAAAAATTTGCTAAATCCAATATATGCATACATATTTATGCAGTTTTGCCGCACAAGAAAAATCAAGTCAAAAAGGAAAAAAATGAAAAAGAATTAACAAAATTCAAGCAAACAACAGCAAAAAAGTGAAAATTCTATGTTGTGATCCACACTCAGTTCCCACAGTCCTCTCTCTGGTTGTAGATGGCTCTCCTCATCACAAGATCATTGGAACTGGCCTGGATCATCTCATTGTTGAAAAGAATCACATCCATTAGAATTGATCATTATATAATCTTCTTCTTGTCATGTACAATGATCTCCTGATTCTGCTCATTTCACTTAGCATCAGTTCATGTAAGTCTTTCCAGGCCACTCTGAAATCATCCTGCTGATCGTTTCTTACAGAACAATAATATTCCATAACATTCAGATACCATGACTTATTCAACTATTCTCCAACTGGCATCCATTCAGTTTCCAGTTTCTTTCTTATCACTACAAAAAAAGGGCTGCCACAAACATTCTTGCACATGTGGGTCCCTTTCCCTCCTTTAAGATCTCTTTGGGATTCAAGCCCAGTAGAAACACTGATGGATCAAAGGATATGCACAGTTTGATAGCCCTTTGGGCATAGTTCCAAATTGCTCTTCAGAATGATTGGCTCACTTCACAACTTCACCAATAATGTTCCACTGAATTTTTAAATGAATTGTTTTCAAACATTTGACATCATTCCTTTAATAACTAAATTTACAAAGGAATTTACTATTTTAATAATATTTCTAATACAATGAAATATCCAAAAAATTAGGCAGATTATTCATGCATATTACAGATTGGTAAACTGAGATCACTTGTTTTACAATCACAATATAGCAAATACCTGATCCACCCACTTTTTATTTTTTTAACACTTTGTACTAATGCCAAATAATGGAATAAATTCTGACATCATAAGCCTTTCAGTAGAAGAGACATATTTCACTTAAATTGAGATCTGGGTCTATTTTTCCAATGGTATCACACAGAATTTTGATTTGTATGTTACAAATTTATTATAATTTTTATACCCATCATTTCATGTGATGGGGCCCACTACTTCCATAGAAATGCAAAGCAGAGTCATTACAAAAATCTTTACCTATGCTTATACAAAGGATGAGATAGGAAGAAAGATCCCACAAGAAAAATATGAAAGGAGTCAGTCTGCTGCTAAGTCTTTAATTATAACAGCTCCATACTAATATCAAGGTCCTCATAAATATTAGCTAATCAATCCGAAAACAATTATCAAGCTCTTCCTAAGAATCAAGCCTGTGATAATCACTGGTATACAAACATAAACAAAGGAGTCCCTGCCCTCAAGTAGCTTGCATTCTTTCTAAATTAGGATAAAAATAAGAAATTTAGACTGGAGACATAGAAGTTGAGAACAGTAAGGGTTACAAAAGAGCTAGGAAAAAGTGAAATTTAGATGAAAACTGTCATGGATAGGTGTAATACTGAAATGGTTCTGAATATTTGATCCAGAATGGCGGAGAATAAATCTGCCTAATCATGTGCTCTGGTTGTCCATTCACACATATTACTCCAATTTTTGTAAAATGAACCAGATCCACATATCTACAGTAAGGACGACAGCTATGGCACCTGACAAAACAATCTGTCACCAAAATTGGGTGAGGACTTATATAACAGTTTCGTCTATTGGAATTGTGGTAGTGGATGACAGAATTAGCACAGATATTGAGGATGGTATCATTTGCCTCATGGATGAAGGTGTTGAAATGCATGCAGTAACTACTGTTAATCAGTCCCTTGTGTACCATCATCAAATCACAGTACCGGGATGGGTTTCCTAAGATTTTGGTCTTCGGATAGTCCACATGGTGAGTCCAAAAGACTTGAGCATGGGAGAAATGAGTCAGATCCAGAAAGATGAACAAGAAAACAGTCCACATCATAGCATGAGACATCTGGTCTTGGGGAGAGAAGCAACAACAGAAGGAACAGAAGATAAAAAAATTACTTCACATAGGACACCAACTCCTCCTTCCACTATAGTTTCATTTCTACTTGCTTTCACTATGTCCTTATCTCATTTATATTAGATTATATTGTTATCCTACTTATGCATCAATTTGTTATGTTTTCTCTTCAGTCTTTATCATTATCCCATCCCACTATCCTGGACTACAAATTATTTTATAGTAAACCTGTTTTAGTTCGAAATTTGGGGATGATTAGAAGATAGAAGCAAAGTTGTTCAAGAAAGGAATCATCAATTATCTGCTTCTTCTTTATTTCCCTCTCCTGAGAAATCAAGACCATATTAACCTTCCCTCTTCATCCAAGAGGAACCATCATAAAACCAAAGTTGGTTTTAGTCAAAGTTGATATACTCAAGGAGTATATCAATTAAATTGTTGCCCAGACCACAACATTCAAGGCAGCATATCAAAGAAAACCTTTTAGCTCCACTCTTTAGAAATCTACATAGTTAATTCTCCAATTTTATTCTTCATGACATATAGCTATCAATTTTGTGAAAAGTAAAGTCATACTGGACATTTACAAACTAGATTGGTAGGAATAATGAGGACATTTCACATTTTGTCTAAAGTATAAATATGTCATATAGCATCTTTGCTTAAAAAAATGAGACTACAGAGGAAAATGTCTCCACCTATTCTGATAAGCATATTAAACTATCCATTTTTAGCATCTTCAGATTGAGAGATAACCATAATAGTATTTAATAGGGGGATGAGAAGATCCTCAAGCCCCATATCATAAAATGTTAGCATATGCCTCCTTTCCCTTCCCCCTTTCTTTATTCCTTTAATATAATGATTATATTTATTTTCTTTCCCAGTATAGTTTCCCCATTTCTCACCATTTAGCCAAAATGAATCTTCACTCCTGCTTCCCCACCTGATGATAATCCCAAATATCCAGTCCCACTCTTGGGCTTTCTTCCCTCACCTACATCTGTGCTTAGCCTTCTACAGATATTGGATTCACTTGATCCCAGAGATGAGAAGAAACCTTGGTCCTTCTTCCTTTTGAGTGTTCTCTCATATACTTTCCTTCAGTGGGTGGTGCTAAATAGAGGTGTGGCCATAGCTTAGCTAAAAAGAGATGTAAGACTCATAATCCTCCTAGGTGACATTTCTAAACTGAGCAGAAAATTTATGGTCATTTCCCTACATCCCAAATCTTACCACCTACCCCTCCTCCATCCATACTCACCCTATCACCTACACTTGGGAACATGACAGGTTAGAAGTCAGATTTTTCTAGGGAACCCAAACTTTCCCCATAACTGGGTCATAGTCATATGATAAGAAATAAGAAACTGGATGTCAGACTCCTTGTTTACTAAAGCAGTTTTGCCTCTTTTGTTTCCTCCTCTTTTGCTCTCAATTCATGAGGGAAAAGCCAGCTCCAGTCCAAACACTAGAGAAAATGATGAGAAAAGATTTCACCTAAGCATGTGAGAAATTTCTTGCTCTAACAAGAACCAGCACAGCTGCTTATCCAACCTTTCAACTGTTTTGCTTTCTTTGAGTTCTTCTAATCATGGAATTCATTATGTAATGGTCTCTCAGAGCCTGTTTTTTTCATCTGTGAAACAATGGCATTTGCCCTATTATTCTCAGTTTTGTTATATCTTGAAATAGTATATTCGTATGAGCTATATATTATTTTCCAATAGATCACAACTCCTATTGCTCTAATATCACCTTTCTGGGAATCTTTCAGCACTAATCTTATGGTCTTGCACTAAATTCAAACTTTGGGTAAGTCTATGTCTCACTTCATTGATGCTTTTCAAAAAAAAGTATAGACTGAGATTGATGACCACTTTGTGCTACTGATCCAGGAAAATAAGGGACAGTTTATGCACCTGACCAAAAACTAAACAGTCTAAAAATGGGACTGAGACTAGATAAAAAGGTTAAGTTAGGTATAATATTTTATCATTTCTAAACAAATAAACAGATCCAAAATTCCAAAGCTGGTCAAAAGCAGGTGAATTAAGTGATCCTTTAATGTCTCTTTCAGGCTCCCAGTTCTGGAGCAAAATTTAAGTGGACTTTTAAAATTCTGATGATTTAGTAGAAGTACTTTTTTCCTGTACAAATCTATTCAGACACCATTCTGAATTACATCTTTTAGTGAAAGAAACTATGAAGTCTTTAATTTTTAAAAATAAATGTATTTCATGTTTGTTTACTTTGCTAACTTTCAATGATCACAGTAGTAGAAAGTTGTCTTCCATATGCCATCTTCTTCCCTTTGTCCCAACTGTCACCCATTCCTAAATTGCTTTCCTTTCTCCATTTTAATTCTGGGCTCAATTAATGGTCCTTCTATAATGTCTGTTGAAGATGATGAATCATTTGTTATTATTACTAAACCAACTCAATGAGATACATGCCTCAGTAAAGGTACTATGTGTTTTCCAAACACAGTGTTTGTATGTAAGGAATGAAAGAGACACTGTTAAGCAGTGATGGAGAGCTACACATAGGTGTCCGAAAGAAATGTGTTCAAATCCTGCCACAACTATTTCCTTATCTATGTGATCCCAAAGAACATAACCATTCCATACCTCTGTAACTTGCTCTGTAAAATAAAGGAGATGCATCTGAAAGTCTTAGACTTTTATCCCGAAGGTCTTTCAGTCCTCAGTCATTGCTCTTATGACCAAATGTTAGGTTAGTATCTTTAGATTGATTAAGGATCTCATTGTGAAGCAACTAATCTAATCTTTCCCATATAACAAAGCCAGCTAAAACATCATTTGAGGAACCTTACTCTCTAAAAGAAATTGCCTTATCTCCACTTGTTTCCTTGATATGTTGAATGTATTTCAGCATCAATCTATTTTATGTGTGTTTAACTTTTCTTAGTCCATTTTAAATGTCTTGAGGACTGTCCCACACATGTGCCATGAGGATGCCCTTATATAAGTTAAATTGATAAAGAATAGACATCTCTAATTTCTTCTCCCCCAACTTTCCCCAAGGAAAAATTTAACTCCTGTTGAGATAGGAAGAAAGTTAAGGCCACTCTGATATCCTTAGTGAGAGTAGGCACTAAATTAGAATTATATCTAACCAATCTTTAGATATATATTTTTTAATTTTGAGGGTGAGTTTTTTTTACAGGTTCTGTGTACTTCTGAATACTATTTCATTATGGGGGTTAGCAGAATCCAAAATTTTACATATAAGACTTGAGTCTCTTCCAAATAAATACATGCCTAGGTATCAGTAGAATGTAATGGTGGTGATAAATAGAGTTGGAAGGAAAACCAGGAGAAGAATAAAACACTGTTTTCAGAAATATAGCTATTTCTCCATTTATCATGAGGGAAAAGGATCAGTTAGTGCTTTTTAAAGCAATAATCTAATTGCTCTTGGTCACGCTCAATACCTCATCTCTCAAATCCCTGCCTGAATTTTTTTGTTTCAAGGCCCCAGGAGGGTTGTAAAGTACATATATACTCCCCATAAAATATTCTATTAGCCTACCTTAGAAAAAGACTTTCCCTCTCACACAATTACTCAGACTTAAGCTGCCACAATAGGGTCCATTCTCTATAATGGCCTGTCCCCTCAAGATCACTTTCCCAGGAGCTCTAAGCTCACACAATTCTCTGCTCTTCCTCTTTACCAGGAGTTGGGGAAAGGAAGAGAAAAGATACTGTGGGGCTATGACAGAAATCTCAGGAGCTAGGATTTTTAATCCAAGGTCTACAAATACAAATTATAGCATCTAAATTTAAAAGAAAAAAAGGTACATCTTTATTTCTATTCATCTGCAACTGAAATTTAGCATTTCCTTTAATTATTTAAAATATTTTTTTCTAAAAAAGAATCCATGAATTAACCAGACTGTCAAAGACTCCAATGATACTAGCCCTCCAGAAATGATTGTCCCTCTTCCAAGATGACTTCAGTCAGTGTAGATTGTCTGCTGCACTCCATTTCCCCAGCAACAGTTGGTCAGAATCCAGGAATTCTAAATTAATGGCTCTAAAAACACTGGGATTCTTTCAAACTCTCACCATTCACCTATCAAAACAAAGTCATACAAATGTTCTTGGAGCTTCAATAAGCCTCAAAGAGACACATAGAAATACCTGAGGAGCCAAATGGGAGGTGGAAGGCTTTACTTAATAATCATGCCATTTCAGAAAGCTATTGTGTACCTTTTACGTACTCAAACATAGACATTTTTCTTACCAGTTTCACAATAAACTAGGACAAAAAAGGTAGGGTAGTTCTCAATTATACAAGAGAAAGATACTGCTGACCAGACCATCAATTATGAAATTGAGTGCCAATTATCTATATGCATCTAGAAGCCTTTAATAGCTTTTTTTTAGTCTCTGTCTCAATATTTGTATCAGTAATTCAACTTTTTTCTGAATCCACTATATTTTAGTCACTATTCTGAGTGTGGAGGACATGAAAAGAAAAACAGGGGTTTCTGTCCTGAAGAAATTTATGTTGTGGGAGAGGAAACACATAAAGACATCAATAAATACACAAATTAGATAGGAGACACCTACCTAAAAAGTCCATGAGATGTCCACCAATGCAAACTTATCATATGTACAATTTTAAAAGGACAATACCACCTAAAGGGAATCAGGGAAATTCTTATGAACTGAAGAAAGAGAGAGCAGCTGGATGGCATAGTAGATAGAGTACCGTCCTGGAATCAGGAGGACCTGAATTCAAATCTGGCCTTAGACACCTAATAAGCTGTGTGACCCTGGACAAGTCACTTAACCCCAATTGCCTAGCCAAAAATAAAAAAAGAATTTAAGAAAGACCACAGATCTTAAGATTTAAAGGAAACTAAAGACTCTTGTCTTTAGATTTAGAGAAAAGAGAGTATGTATTCATAGCATGAATAATCTATGTAAAGGCATGAAGATGAAAAAGAGAATAGAATCAGTAAAATAAGAGTAAATAGGCCTATTTGAGTGGAACTAAAATTATAAGAAGATGAAAAACATGCAAAAAAATTAAACTGGGGTCAGAATGTGAAGAGATGATATGTGAAACCTAAATTCATGCTAAATCCTAAAGGCATTAAGGAGCCAGAGCAATAATGGACAGACTATCATTTCAATGCCTGAATGGAGACACAAGTATCTTATCTCTGTGACTTTTACTCTCTGTCAACAGATTACTCCTCGTCTCTGATTTCTACCTCTAAGTATCCATCATTTTGCCATTATTTTTTTTCATTGACCTGCTCTTTCTGCCTGGTTACTCATATCCAATAGAAAGTCCTTGTTATTGTACCATAACAGTAGAAAGGAAACAGTCTGTAGTCATAGAAGATTCATCCAACTGTTATTTTTCAGGTGTCACCTCACAGCCCTAATCTCAGGGACATTTTTATCTATCTGTCCTAGAGTCATGACTATTTCAGGGGTTTGAGAAAAAAGAAGTGAAAGGAAAACCAAATAAAAGCAGCGGACCCTCAATAAGAATAGCTAAATTTTTTATCAAAGGAAAATATGATTAATACAAAATTTGACAAAGCTAGTATGAATTTTAGATGCTTATTGACTGACTTAGGTCAGAGAGTATGGGTGATAGAAGGAGTAATTTGCTGGAGAAGATAAAATGGAATGTACTATTGTATTGAGAGGATGTTGCCTTCACAAGGAGAAGAGCCAGCTTATCCTGTGATAAAAGGGTAGAAAGTAGAGTTCCTAGAGTACCCAGGACATGTGAGCTGAGAAGGGTAAAAGAAGTTCTCAGCAAATTTCTTAAATTTTTCATTTCTGTGAAATGGTTAGAGGGGTTGTGGATCAATTAAGAAAGCAAAAATTATGGCCCTGCTACAGTGAGAGCCCAGTTAGGATTGTATACCTCTTTGTGATTTTCTCCAGCTACTTTCAGCAACATGCAAATAGAAACAAAAGGTATTGGATGATAAATGTTATCTTGAGCTGAACTTTGGAAAGGTAAGATGTCTTATGGGTAAAAGAGCAAGAGATTCAGGAGAAGAAACTAGTATAGAATTGAACTGTTTCAAAACTAATGCAGACAAGATAAGGAGGGAAGCAATAAATTGGGAAATCATTTTTACATTTAAGGGTTCTGATAAAGGCCTCATTTCTAAAATATATAGAAAATTGTCTCATATTTATAAGAATTCAAGCCATTCTCCAATCGATAAATGGTCAAAGGATATGAAAAGACAGTTTTCAGATGATGAAATTAAAACTATTTCTAGTCATATGAAAAGGTGCTCCAAATCACTATTGATCAGAGAAATGCAAATTAAGACAACTCTGATGTACCACTACACATCTATCAGATTGGCTAAAATAACAGGAAAAGATAATGACTAATGTTGGAGAGGATATAGGAAAACTGGGACACTGATAGATTGTTGGTGGAACTGGGAACTGATCCAACCATTCTGGAGAGCAATTTGAAACTATACTCAAAAAATGATCAAACTGTGCATACCCTTTGACCCAGCAGTGTTTCTATTGGGCTTATATCCCAAAGTTATCTTAAAGGAAGGAAAGGGACCCACATGTGCAAGAATGTTTGTGGCAGCCCTTTTTGGAGAATGGCTGAATAAATTATGTTATATGAATGTGGAATATTATTTTTCTATAAGAAAAAACCAGCAGGATGATTTCAGAGAGGTCTGGAGAGACTTGCATGAACTGATACTGAGTGAAATGAGCAGAACTAGGAGATCATTATACACGACAACAACAAGAATATATGATGATCAGTTCTGATGGACATGACTCTCTTCAACAATGAAATGTTTCAAATCAGTTCCAATTGTTCAGTAAAGAAAGCCATATACACCCAGAGAGAGGGATATGAAATGTGAACCACAATATAACATTTTCATGCTCTCTATTGATATTTGCTTGCATTATGTTTCCTTTCTCAGATTTTTTTTACTTGTAGATACAATTTTTCTTGAACGACAAGATAAGTGTGGAATTATGTATATTCGATTTGTCAAGTATTTTAACATAATTAACATGTAGCACACTTCCTGCCATCTAGGGGAGGGGTGAGGACTAGGGGGGAAAATTTGTAACGGAAAGCTTTGTAAGGGTCAATGTTGAAGAATTACCTATATGTGTGTGTGTGTGTGTTTTGCAAATAAAAAGCTTTAATAAAGAAAAAAAAAGAATTGAACTGTTTCATTAAAAGGCCAAGATGTAGAAGGGAGGAGAGTGGCTGAGGTTATGAACCTGGGAAATAATTAAGGGTTTGAAGGATTAGAGGTACCCATCTCACATATAAAGGGCCAAGTTTTCAATCTCAAGATTTCTATGGTAGGTTTCTTCCCCAAACTCACTTTTCAAGGACTTTTCAAGGTGCCCATTACATACCAATTCTCTTCCCCTTTTCCAGGAGCTTAGAAGGGAAAAGTAGAAGTTAAGATAAACGTAGGATTCTTTGGAGAAAGGATTCTTAACTTTGGTCTCATAGATATATTTCACGTGCTCTGAACTTGAAAGGGAAATGAATTATATTTTATTCATCTCCAAGTGGAATTTAGCATTTCCTTCAATTATTTAAAAACATTGCTCTAAAAGAGAACCATAGCATCAGTAGACTGCCAAAAAGTTCCATGACACAAACAAGTTTAAGGACCACAATCCTCCAAGCTCAAAAGTCAGAATTTCTAGGTAGGAAATAATTTAAATATTCTTCCTCAAAAACATACTACATACATTTTTAATATTTTTCCTGTATCTATGTGAGAGTTTGAATCAATCAGTAATTCAATCAATAAAGTATTTTTTCAGGAATTGTAATAGATGCTAAGGACAAAAAGGCAAAGGTTCTGAAGAAGCTTGCATCCTATGGGAGTGGGAAGACATATGGACACCATTAAATTTAAAAAATCAATAAGGGAAGACTCCAAAGTTCATGAGATGAATTCCAATTCAACCCCATTGAATTCAAAGTAAATTTGGAGGGAGGAATAGTCCCACTGGAAGGGAATCAAAGAAGTTCCCACCACTAGAGACTTGAAGCTAGGGATTCCAAAAAGGCAGAGATGAGGAGGATAGGTTTTGTATACATGGAATAGTCTATGCAAAGCCATGGGCATTTGAGACAAAAATTCTCTAAAAGCATTAGTAAATAAATGGGCCAATTTTGTGGAATTTTATAGATTTATAAATTATGTAGAATTTTATGAGAAGGGGAACAATGTGCAAGAGAGCAATTAGTTGGAATAAGATAGTGAAAACTTTGATATTAAACATAAATTCATGTTTCATCCTACAAATAATAAGGTGCTCTTATTGGTTTTGCAGCTAAAGTTCAGATCTAGCATGAACATACCTACACTTTAGAAATATCTTCTCAGCACCTGGATGAAAGTTTTATTGTCTTCTCATTTTTATGCCTCTTCTTCTAAATCAGTACTGAACTTTTTGTCTCTGATTTCTGTCTCTTGAACATCCTGGTCTAGAGATTAAATTTTTCATTCAGCTACTCTTCCTGCCTTTCACAACCCAATGAAAAAAGTACAATCTTCCATCTTTGTCCTCTGACCAGTGAATGGAAACTACCTGAAATCAAAGAAGGTTCATTCAAGCTTTGTTTGTGAAATGTCACCTCCCAGTTCTCATCTCAGGAATATATCTATTTCTCTGCTTTTAAGCCAATGAACATATCGGTGGCCCGAGAAAGAAGAAACAAGTAATGAACCACTTAATCAGAACAACTAAAAATTAATTAAATTTTGAGGCAAATAAAAATTTCATTCAACACTCTTTGGTACATGATTTCTCTATAAAGACTTTGTCAGAGTAGATTGTTATAGCCCAGTGACCCTTCCCAATAACTTTGTTTTTAATTTACTTCACCACCAAACCTCTAGTGAAATTTTTAAAAAGATAAAATCAGGGTAGAAATGAAATGCAGAGAACCCTTACAAAAGCCTTGCCCTCTGCTTGCGAAAAGTGTGTGATAGAGAGAAAGGTTCCATGAGAAGAATGTGAAGAGCAGTGGAAGACAATCTGTTTCCAAATCTTTAGTTCTAACAGCCTTAAGTCTAACTAACATTAAAGTCCTAATAAAAATGAGCTAAATGAAGAATTAATTTCTCAACCAACAAGTATTTATCAAGTTCTTATTATGATTCAAGTCTATGCTGAGCACTAGAGATATAAAAACATTAGTGGAGGAGTTCCTACCCTCAGTTCTTTTTCCCCCTCAATAGTATTTCATTTTTCCAAATACTTGTATTTTATAGGTCTTTGTAAGACCTTATGACCAAATATTTCTCCTTCCCTCCCTCCTTCCGCAAGATAGAAAGCAATTTGATATACGTTAAATATGTCCAATCCTTTAAAATGTATTTCCATATTTGTCATGTGCAAGAAAGTAGAATCCAGTTAGCCCTGGTGCTGGGAAGAAGCTTTTTATCCTTTTATCTCTCTGAGTCTACAACTGTCATACAGACCCAATGGGTCAGTGGAGTGAGAGAGAGAGAGAGATAGGGTGAAGGTTTTAACTTAGAGGTGGTGTAATTTTGTCCACCATTCTCTGGGGTTATAACATGAAGGGTTTTTCTAAATGGAAAATGAAATCCAAACTGGTTTCCCTACATGATAGCTATCTCTACCTACCCAGATCTTACCATCCATACTTGAAAAAACAACAAATTAGAAGCTAGAATTTTCTTGGAGAAAACAAACTCTCCCAATTTGGGCTGCACAATATTATGATGTAGCTAGAGAAATAAGAGATTAAAAGTTAGAGGTCCTATAATAAGTTTTGCCTCTTCTCTTTACCAGCTTCTCTTTGGCACTAAACCCATGAGTTAGAGTCAAATCCTGCTCACCTTCCTACCCCATCCTCAAAAAAAGCCAGAAGAGTTACTGGGGAAACTTGCTGACAGAAATAATATAAATTCTTCACTCAGATAAGTTAGTCATTCAGAGAACAAACATTTATTTAGAGCCTATAATATGCTAAGGGCTTGGAATACAAAAACAAGAAAAAGATGAGACTCAAGAGCACACTAATGGGAGAGACAATATGCAAACAACCAGATACAAACATATTATGGACAGTAGTAACTAAAAATAATCAAAAGAGAGAGAGTATTATAATTAAAAGAATCAGAAAAGGATTCTTATAGTAGGTAATATTTTAAAATAGAATTTGAAGAAACCTGGGGACACAAGGAGAGGCAAATTAGGAGAAAAAGAAGTTCAGGTTTGGCATATAGCTGGGGAATATTTCAAAATATAAAGATTGAATATCTTGTGTAAGGCCCAGCAAAGAATCTCTGTCACTGAATCTCAAATTACTTGGGTGAGGTAAAATATCATAGAACAGGAAAAACACTTTTGGGAGCAGAGTCAAGATGGTAGAGTAGAAGAAGCACTCAACTGAATTCTCGGAACATGTCCTTCCAAACAATTTTAAAATACCACTTCAAATTGAATTCTGGAATGGCAAAGAATACAAAAGGTCAGGTTAGGATATTCTTCTAGCCCAAGATAACTTAGAAGGTCAGAAGGAGAATCTGTGACATTTAAATAGAGGCTGGTACAGACCTCACATGGATGCGACACTAGTGAGAACCAGAGTTCTCAATCCAGAGACAGTAAGAGGAACTGACAATAGGTCATAAAAAGATTACAGAAAACCCCTATATTAGCATTAGATGCAATATCATATGCCCTTTGTCAGTTGCACAGCCTATATCCATTTCTGGGTCATGATTCAAGGGCAGAAAGAAACACTTTAATTCAAGAGGGAGCAAAAACTCTGAGGAACAGTATAAGATCTGCTCCCAAGGGAGTAGGGACCCCAAAAGGGAGTATAGATTGTAGTCCCAAGAGTTCGAAGACCCTTCCTTAGTAAGGAGCAGGGCTCAAAACAGGAGACTATTCATCACATCTTGCCCCAGATCACTCTGCTTTGGAAACACTGAAAATTTTCAAACCCCAGGACTAATTCTGAATACGGAAGTGCAAAAAAGTCTGAAGCTTGAGACAGTGTCCCTTTCTTCCCCCTGTAAGGAATAGATCCTGACTTTAATATAAAGTTTAAAGCCAAAAAATAGTCTGGGTGGGAGGGAAAGAGCAAACAACAACAACAACAACAACAACAACAAAAGAACCTGACAATAAGAAGCTGTTATGGGGACAGAAAAGAGTAAGACACAAACTCAGAAGAAGATGCCAAAACAGCTACAAGCAAAGCCTCAATGAGAGGGGAAGGGGGAGAGTGAGGAGAATATGTATTGTTCATAAGCCCAACAAGAATTTCTAGAAAAGCTAAAATAATATTTTTAAACTCAAATAAGAATAGTAGAGGAAAATTTGGTAAAGAAATGAGAATAAGCTAGGAAAATCATGAAAAGAATTGATAACTTGGTAAAAGAGACACCAAAAAACAATGAAGAAAACAATTCCTTAAAAACAGGATTGGCTAAATGGAAAAAAGAAGTTTAAAAAAACACAGATGAAAATAACTTGATAAAAAGCAGAACTGGGTAAAGGGAAAGAGAGGTGCAAAAACTCACTAAAAAATAATTCCCTAAAAAGTAGAATTGAACAAGTGGAAGCTAATGCCTCTGTGAGAAATCAAAAAACAATTAAACAAAGTTGAAAGAATGAAAAAATAAAAGCAAATGTGAAATATTTCACTGGAAAAATGATTTATAAAATAGATCAAGGAGAGATAATTTAAATCTATTTAGAATACCTGAATATCATGATCAAAAAAAGAATGCAGACATTAGGTTTTAAGAAATTATAGTGGAGGGTCTGTATCCCAAAGAGATGGCAAAAAAGGGGAAAGGGCCCTCATCTGCAAAATGTTGATAGCAGCCCTTTCCATAGTGGCAAGGAACTTGAAACTAAGTAAATGCTCAGCAGTTGGGGAATAGCTGAATAAGCTATGGTATATGGATGTTATGGCATACTATTTTTCTATAAGAAATATTCAACAGGATGATTTCAGAAAGGCCAGGAGAGACTTACATGAACTGATGCTAAGTGAAGTAAGTAGAACCAAGAAAACATTGTACACAGCAACAGCAAGATTATGTGATGATCAATCCTGATGTACATGGCTCTTTTCAACAATGTGTTAATTCAGACCAATTCCAATCGACTTGTGAGGGAGAGAACCATCTGCATCCAGAAAGAGGACTGTGGGAACTGAATGTGGATCACAACATAATATTTTCACCTTTTTTGTTGTTGTTTGCTTGTTTTTATTCTTTCTCATTTTTCCCTTTTTGATATGATTTTTCTTGCACAGCATGATAAATGTGGAAATCTGTATAGAAGAATTTCACATGCTTAATATGTATTGGATTGTTTTCTGTCTAGGGTAGTAAGTGAGGGGGAAGGAAAGAGAAAAATTTGGAACACAAGGTTTTACAAGGTTTTGAATGTTGAAAACTATCTTTGAAAGTATTTTTAAAATAAAAAGCATTTTCAAAAGAGATAAAACAAATAACCAGTATAAATATAAAAGATAAGTTCACAAAAAAGGAATCATAGTGGAAAATTATGCTGATAGCCTAGAACCAGAGAATCTAATGGAAATTGAAAGAATCTACCTATCACCACTTGAAAGAGATATTCAAATGAAAATTCTCAGAAATACAATAGCCGAATCGCAGAGCTCCCAAGTCAAAAAAAAATTTATTTCAAGCAGCCAAAAAGAAACCACTCAAATATCATGTAGTTACAATCAGGATCACACAAGATTTAGTAGCAACTATATTAATAGAGCAAATGACTTGGAATACGATATTCCAGAAGACAAGAGTTAGAATACCAAGAATAACTGTCCAACAAAACTAAATATAATCTTTCAAGGGAAAAATATTTAATAAAACAGAGGACTTTCAAGTATTCCTGATGAAAAGATTAATGTTGAATAGAAAATATGTTATTCAAGGGGCAGAGCCATGATGGTGGAGAGAAGACACATCTTTTTCTGAGCTCTCCCATTAATTAACAGCATATCCAGTCTCTGAACTGGTTTTGGAGTGACAGAACCCACAAATATTTGTAGTGTAACAAATTCCAGCAGAAGATAATTCGGAAGATCTCCAGAAAAGGTATATTTCAATTGATCACAGAGGGAGACGGGCAAGCACAAGCAGCTGGCTGAGTGTAGGCAGGGCACAGACCCAGAGCAGTGTGGGCTCCACATGCCAGAGAATCTGCCAGAAGGAATCTACAGCAGTTTTGGATATTCTTTCCTGGTTACAAGCCAATAGATCAGAAGATTAGCTAAAATACATCCAATGTAAATACAAAAGGCAAATAACAAGCCCCCAGACCCCAGAATATCATGGAACCTGGCTATGCTCATACACCACCAGAAGTTAGTCAGAACTGATCCAGCACAGCCACTGCAGAGGAAGCTTGGACAATCCCCTCTTTGCCCTAAAAGCAGACCTTAACCTTTAAAAAAAATGAGCAAAAAAAGCAAAAAGAACTCTGACCAGAGATTGTTTTTATGGAGAAAGAGAAGAACAGATTTCGAACCCTGAGGACACTAAAAGCAGATTGTCTCCAGATGAAGCCCCAAAGAGTGATATGAATTGGACCCCTTCTTACAAAGCTCTCTTGGAAGAATTCAAAAAGGATCTTCAAAGAGAGTTAGAAGAAAAATGGGGGAAAAAATGAGAACTTTGCAAGAGGGTTTGGAAAAGGAAACACAGAAATTATCTGAATTATCTTTACAAAATAGATTTAGTGAAATGGAAAAAGCATATAATTCCTTACAAAATAGATTTGACAAAATGAAAAAAGAAACAACTCCTTGAAAAACAGAATTTGTGAAATGGAAAAATGCAATGGACAAAACATTCCATATAAAAGTTCAATTAGGCAAATGCAAAAGGAGATAAAAGAGCTAATTGAAGAAAATAATTCACTAAAAATTAGAATTGAACAAATGAAAGTGAATGTAACAATGAGACTTCAAGAATTAGTTCAAACAAAACCAAAAAAAAATCAAAAAAGAAAAGAAAAATAGAAGAAAATGTAAAATACCTCATTGAAAAAATAATTGACCTGAAAAACAGATCTAGGAAAGACAATCTAAAGATTATAGGACTTCCTGAAAAACATGATTTTTTAAAAAGAGCCTAGACATTATCCTTCAGGAAATCATCAAGGAAAACTGCCCTGATGTCCTAGAATCAGAAAGTAAAATAGCAATTGAAAGAATTCACTGATCACCTCCTGATAGAGATTTCAAAATGAAAAGTCCAAGGAATATTGTAGCTAAATTTCAAGGCAATTTTCAAGGCAAAAATATTACAAGCAACCAGAAAGAAGCAATTCAAATACCAAGGAGAAACAATCAGGATTATCCAAGATTAGCAGCTTCCACCTTAAAGGATCGAAGGGCCTGGAATCTGATATGCTGAAAGGCAAAGGAACTTAGAAAGAGCCAAAAATAAACTATCCCGTTAAATTGAGCATTATCTTTCAGGGAAGAAGATGAACATTCAATGATGCAGGTGAATTTCACTTATTTCTGATGAAAAGACCAAAGCGGAACAAAAAATTTGACCTCCAAATACAGAACTCAAGAGAAGCATAAAAAGGTAAAATAGAAAGAACTCTTGAGAGCTATATCTCTGTTATGGGTATACTTAAAGAATGCCAAAATAATTTGATTTTTCTCTGATGATATAAAAAGGAAACTAGATATGGAAAGGGGATTGTGCTGGAAAAAGAGGAAAATGGAGGTAAAATGAGGGAAATTACATCTCATGAAGAGGCAAAGAAGACCTATTATAATTGAGGGGGGAAAAGGAGAGAAATAAACATTGTGTGAATCTTACTCTCATCAGATTTGGCTCACATAGAGAATATTAGACATATTTGCTTTCACAGAGAAACTTATCTCACCTTATAGGGAAGTGGGAGGGGAAAGGGAAAAGAAAAGGGAGAAGCTAATAAAAGGAAAAACAAAAATAATAGGGGAAAGGTATAAGAAAGGGGGAGAGGCTATAAAAGGGGAAGGCTGTTTAAAGGAAGTGGTGGTCAGAAGCAAAATACTGGGGAGGAGGGAAAGGGTAAAGGAAATAGAAAAGCATAATGTGGTGTAAATAATGTGATGGGAAATACAGAATTAATCATTTTTGACTATGAGTGTGAATGGGATGAACTCTCCCATAAGATGGAAGCAGAAAGCAGACTTGATCACATATCAGAATCCTACAACATGTTGTTTACAAGAAACATAATTAAAGCAGAGTGATACATTTAGAATAAGGGTAAAAGGTTGGAGTAGAATCTCTATGCTTCAGGTGAAGTAAAAAAAAGTAGGGATAATGATCCTGACCTCAGATCAAGCAAAAAAAGGCTAATTAAAAGAGATAAGGAAGGAAACTATATTTTGCTAAAGGGTATCATAGATAATGAAGTATTATCAATACTAAACATATATACGCCAAGTGGTATAGCGTCTAAATTCCTAAAGGAGAAGTTAAGAAAGCTACACAAAGAAATAAATACCAAAACTGTTATTAGTGGGGGATCTCAACATTGCTCTCTTAGAACTAGATAATTCAATCACAAAATAAAAAAGAAAGAAGTTAAGGAGGTATAGATCTTTGGAGAAAATTGAATGGAAGCAAAAAGGAGTACACTTTTTCTCAAAAGTTCATGGAACCTATACAAAAATCAACCATATACTAAAGCATAAAGACCTCAAAATCAAATGCAGAAAGAAAGAAATAATAAATGCATTTTTTCAAATCATAATACAATAAAAATTACATGTAATAAAAGATCAGGAGGAAATAGACTAAAAATTAATTGGAAACTAAATAATCTAATCCTAAAAAAAAATGAATTGGTTAAACAACAAATCATAGACACAATATATAATTTCATCCAAGAGAATGACAATAATGAGATAACATACCAAAATTTGTGAGATGCAGCCAAAGTGGTAATTAAGGGAAATTTTATATCTCTAGATGCTTACCTGCACAAAATAGAAAAAGAGAAGATCAATGAATTGGGCTTGCAACTAAAAAAGCTAGAAAAAGAAGAAATTAAAAAACCCCAATTAAATGCCAAATTTGAAATTCTAAAAATAAAAAGGAAGCTTAATAAAATTGGAAGTAAGAAAACTATTAAATTAATCAATAGAACTGAGTTGGTTTTATGAAAAAAAACAAAATAGACAAACTTTTTGTTAATTTGATTAGAAAAAGGAAAGAAGAAAATCAAATTGTTACTCTCAAAAATGAAAAGAGAGAATTTTCCACCAATGAAGAGGAAATTAGAGCAATAACTACAGAGTTATTTTGCCCAACTATATGTCAATAAATTTGATAACCTAAGTGAAATAGAAGAATATCTACAAAAATATAGATTGCCCAGGTTAACAAAAGAAAAAATATTTTTAAATAGTCCCATTTTACAAAAAGAAATAGAACAAACTATTGATCAACTCTCTAAAAAAATCTTCAGGGCCAGATGGATTTGCATGTAAATTCTAATAAACACTTAACAATTAATTCCAATACTATGCAAACTACTTGAAAAAACAGGGAAAGAAGGATCCCTACAAAATTCCTTTTATGACACATTTATGGTACTGATACCTAAACCAGGTAGGGTAAAAACAGAGAGAAAATTATACAGCAATTTTCCTAATAAATATTAATGCATAAATCCTAAATAAAATATTAGCAAAGAGATTACAGAAAGTCATCCCCAGGATAATTCATCATGACCAAGTAGAATTTATTTCAGGAATTCAGGGCTGGTTAAATATTAGGAAAACTATTAGCATAATGACTATATCAATAACCAAACTAAAAAAAATCATATGATTATCTCACTAGGTAAAATCTAACACCTTTTCCTATTAAAAACACTAGAGAATATAGGAATAAATGGATTTTTCCTTAAAGTAATCGATAGCATTTATATATTTATTTATTTATTTTATTTGGTTTTTTATTTGCAAAACATATGCATGGGTAATTTTGCAACATTGACCCTTGCAAAGCTTTCTGTTACAAATTTTCTCCTCTACCCCCCATTCCCCCCCAACTGACAGGAAGTCTAATACATGTTAATTATGTTAAAATACTTGACAAATTGAATATGTGTATACATATTTATACAATTATCTTGCTGTACAAGAAAAATCAGATCTACAAGAAAAAAAATCTGAGAAGGGAAACACAATGCAAACAAACATCAATAGAGAGCATAAAAATATTATGTTGTGGTCCACATTCAGATCCCGCTCTCTGGGTGTATATGGCTTTCTTCATCACAGAACAATTGGAACTGGTTTGAAATATCTCATTGTTGAAGAGAACCATGCACTTCAGAATTGATCATCATATAGTCTTCTTGTTGCCATGTACAATGATCTCCTGGTTCTGCTGGTTTCACTCAGCATCAGTTCATGCAAATCTCTCCAGGCCTCTCTGAAATCATCCTGCTGGTCGTTTCTTACAGAACAATAATATTCCATGACATTCATAGACTTTAATTTATTTAGCCATTCTCCAATTGATGGGCATCCATTCAGTTTCCAGTTTCTTGCCACTACAAAAGGGGCTGCCACAAACATTTTTGCACATGTTGCTCCCTTTCCCTCCTTTAAGATCCCTTACCATCAGCCCTGAAGTCAGGAAGACCTGAGTTCAAATCTGGCCTCACACACTTAACACATCCTAGCTGTGTGACCTTGGGCAAGTCACTTAACCCCAATTGCCTCAGCAAAAAAAGCAAAAAAAAAAAAAGATCCCTTTGGACACATTTATTTGGGGGGCAGAGCCAAGATGGCAGAGTGAAAAGGTGACTCTCTGCGTCCTCCTCCGATCTTCTCTCAAATCAACAATAAAATAAGCCTCTGAACTGATCTTCCAGTCAACGAATCCAGAGATATTTGGACACTACTTCCTGTTATCTCTGAAGAACTCCACATCAGGTTTGTCTAACTCGGACAGAGGGATAAACAGAGGACTCCAGTGTAGGCCGGAAGTGAGGGTAGGACTCAGCTCACTGTGACAGAAACTCCAAACTCCAAACTCCAAATTCCAAACACCTGGAGTTTATCTGAGGCACTCGGGACACTCTGCCCTGATTGGGGGCAGGTGTTCTGGCAGACTTGCCTTGTTTAAGGAGTAATTCAGACTTAGTCCTAGCCCCCACCAGCCCAGCACCTTAAGTTAATTCACCGAAGTGCCCCAGGGCAAAGATCTTCAGCCTCCATTTCAGCTGCCGTTTTTTTTCCCTACCTTAAAGAGATATCCACACTCTCTAAAAAAAAAAATGAAGAAGCAAAAGAGAGCTCTCACCATAGACAGCTTTTATCGAGAAAAAGAAGGGATGATCCCAGATCCTGAGGTTCCTTTAGACAAAATTCCAGAAGAAGTTATTAAGGACCATCACTGGTCCCTTTTTCAAAAGGCCTTTCTGGAAGATTGCATAAAGAACCTCAAAAGAGAGCTGGAGGATAAATGGGAAAATAAACTGAAATCAGTGCAAGGAGGATATGATGCCCTGGAAAAGAGATATGAAAAAGACGCCAATTTATTGAAAAATAAAATTAGTGAAGTGGAAAAAGAGTGCAATGAACAAAAAATTCAATTGGCCAGTTACAAAAGGAGCTTAAAAAGGTAACTGAAGAAAACAACACTTTAAAAATAAGAATTGAACAAATGCAAGTGAATGACTCAATAAGACTTCAAGAATCAGTCAAACAAAAACAAAAAATGAAAAATTAGAAGAAAATATGAAATATCTTCTAGGAAAAACAACTGACTTGGAAAATAGATCTAGGAGAGACAATCTAAGGATTATTGGACTTCCTGAAAGCCATGATGAAAAAAAGAATATAAACACTATCTTCCAGGAAATCCTGAAAGAAAACTGCCCTGAGATTGTAGAATCAGAAGGCAAAATCACCATTGAAAGAATTCACCGATCACCTCCTGAAAGAGACCCCAAAATTGAAACCCCAAGGAATATTGTGGCTAAATTTCAGGACTGTAGCACCAAGGAACAGATTCTGCTAGCAGCTAGAATGAAACAATTCACATACCGAAGATCAATAATTAGAATCACACAGTATCTGTCAACCTCCACATTGAAGGATCGAAGGGCCTGGAATCAAATATTCTGAAAGGCAAAGGAACTTGGATTACAGCCAAGAATAACCTATCCAACTAGAATGAGCATTATCCTCCAGGGAAGAAGATGGTCATTCAATGATATAGGTGAATTTCACCTATTTCTAATGAAAAGACCAGATCTGAACAAAAAATTTGACATCCAAACACAGAACTCAAGAGAAGCATAAAAAGGTAAAAAGGAAAAAACCCTTAAGAACTTTATTTCTACTAGGGGGATACTTAACGTTTAGGGGTATAATTAACTAGATATTACTTTGATAATATGAAAAAGAGAACTAGAGGGGGAAAGGTTGTCATACTGGGGAAAAGAGGGAAG
>JAJPUD010009813.1:33236-70060 GCA_023553655.1 Myrmecobius fasciatus | reverse complement strand
ACCCTTTAATAAAATATAGTTTCCTTCCTTATCTCTTTTGATTAGATCTATCTTGGCTTTTACTTGATCTGAGATAAGGATTGCTACCCCTGCTTTTTTTTTTTTTTGTTCACCTGAAGCATAATAGGTCCTGCTCCAGCCTATAAATAGGTTGTTAAATGACAGAAAAGGAATAATACCTAAGCTTGGATAGCAAAGAAAGGAAGAGTCCTAGTTCTGAAAAATTTATAGCATCAATTAGTTGGTTCTTTTCTTCATATACTATCATAGGTCCTAAGGCAGTACAGTGTCAGTACTCCCTGCCTCTGGAATCTGCTTCCTTTACCATAATTCTCAGTCACTTTTGACACCTCTCAGCATAGTCCCACAGCCATCCTAAGCCTTTATTTGCCAACAAACCCATCAATCAGCCAACCAACAAGAATTATGATCGATTCATTTATGTGATAGACTACCAGACTTAGATTCAGGAATACTAGAGTTTGAACTTCGATTCAAATGCTTGCTAATTGTGTGAGCTCTATCAGCCTCAGTTTCCTCATCTGTAAAACAAGAATAATAAGAGCCCTTAAGCATTATATAAACACCTATTCTTAATTGTCAATTATGTTCCAGGTTCTCCATCAAGCTTTGACAAATCAAAGATAAAAGTGAAAGAATTCTGTCCCTCAATGAGCTTATATTCTGAAGGAACAGACCAGACACATGAATACAGTACCTCCCCTATCATTATTTCCTTCTCATATACATAATAAATTCAAGGGGTGGCGAGGGAGATTCTAGCAATCAGGAGAATCAGGGTATCATTAATACTTGCCTGGCAACCATTGCTTCTCTCATTGCTTTTCTCACTTCTAGCTAGTATCCCTCATGGCCTAACAACATAGATACTCCTTCTTCCTCTTCTATTTTTCATGAGCCTTGGATCTATGACGTGATGGGAAACAGCCATTTGGCTTCCTTTAAAATCATTTGACCTTGGAACTTCAGCTTCCAGGGAAAGGGCAATTCAGACTTTCAGGCTGATATCTGCAAATATGTGCACTCTCTACTACATAGGGTTTCTATGAGGATTCAAGAAATTGATGTATCTGAAGTGCTTTGTAGCATTAAATTATTATATAAATATCCAAGTGTTATCAGGGGTGGCTAAGGGGAAAAACTAAGAGAACAAAAATATTAGGGTTCCCCTCCATCTACCTTACTCCTGTCACTGTAAAATACAAATGATACTTTCCCTCCTTCATCTCACATGGATTTTTAAGGGGATTAATGAATTTTAAGCTAAAGAAGCACTATACATTCACTCATCAGTTCTTGGGCTAGACAAAGTATGAAGCTATTTTGGCCACTATATTATATGGGGCAGGGAAGGGGAAAATCACAGAAAGACCAAGGAATACTTTTTTATATAACATTTTACATGCACGTATTTTAAATGCCAGAGACATCTGCTTTCTGAGGTGTGAATATATTTATTTTTATGTTAAGTAGAATTGTATAAGTTACAATGAAAGAATAAAAGTTTCCATAGATCAGTAATGCACTTCTTAGGTATACAATGAAGAACATTAGGCTTTGTCAAGAATTCTTTATCAAGGTGTCAAATATTTCCATAAATGATGCTTTGTTATAATGTCCTTTTATATGTGAAAAAGAAAAAAAAACAAAGAATAAAAGAATGGAATATTATGAGTATAAACCTTGCTAATCATTGAATAGGACATGGGAAGCATGTTCATTTTAATGATGTAAAAATTACTTTGTTGGATGGTGATCATTATTAAATTACATTTATCTTTGTATGGAATTAATGATTTTATTGTCGCACTGCTGTTCCACATGTCACTAGAGGATTTCAATTAGAAGATTTCAATTAGGGTAGCCTTACTTGTCATGAATGCCATAGAACGCGTTCTTATTTCAAGTGGTGATTGAATTAAATAAACTTTGAGTTCCATTATGCCAATCTATAGAATCCCCATGTTGACTGATAACCCCAAGAAAGAAACAGGGGGAGTCACTCTATGTTTGCAAAACAGCCTTTCTACTTGATTGTGAGCATGCCTTGAATTAACTTTATTTAAAAATATTTTAAGTCTTCTTTTATTTGTCATTCTTTTATGATTTCCTATATAAAATTTTCATGCATTCATCACTGTGAATAACTAAATATTTTTATTACTATTCTAAATAAGATCTTTATTTATTCTTCTGGTTATTACTGCCATATAATACGAACAACTTTTGCCCATTTTATCTTACAACCTGTTAATTTGTTCTACTGCTTGGTCATTAATAAAAATATCTTAGCTTTTCTAGGTTTATGATATTATTCAATGCTACATCTCTTCCTTTTTCATATTGCATTTCAATTGCTAGTTTTCTCTAGTACTTTGCTTGTTATAATTTTAAAACATGAAATATCATATATTCAAACTGCAAGAGACACTAGAAGTGCATTAATTCCAACATCTTCATTCCATAGATCAAAAAAGAGAGAACCAAATACCACAATATCTTCATTTCCTTTCTTTCTCTCTCCTCATTTATCCACATTCTGAGAAATGGGCTCAGGCAGTTACTGTAATGTGTGTATTTTTTTCCTGTTGTGTCATTGGCCCTTCTCAGTCTCAAGGGCTGGCAGTGATTCCCCACCAAAACTAGAACTGGGAATTAGAGCCATGGGGACCTTGGAGTAGGTCTCCAAGTAGGATGTGCAGCCAGCCAGTCTGACAGGGAAGCCTGTGTTTGTCCCATGTTCTTGAACAGGACTATGACATCAGGGAGGGGATACCATGAGATGCAAGTGAATTGGATTTAATTGAGGGAGGGCTGTGCAAAGTCACCTGCCTCACTCCAGAGTATTTGGATCCAGTGACCAGATATAAATCAGGAGGTCTGGAGATGGCCCTGGATACAATGGGAGACCTTGGGCTTTTTAATCTAAGGTCTTCACCAGGTCTCAGTTTGACTGAGGAGGGTAATGAAGCTGAGACTCAAATCTGAGGCAGAGAGTTTAGATTTGCATCTTGGGACTGTACTCCAAATTAAGGTGTGCAAGGGGGAAGGGAGACATGGAAAGTAATTTATTTATTTGTGAATGTGCCTTTTGAAGTAAAAACTAATACCACTGTAAATGGTTAAGTAAAACCTCCTATACCTGGGGAAGGCTGGAGCCAATTGTAGAGAGCTTAGAGCTATGGTTGCCCCTGCCCCAATCCATTTACTTAAGGCAAGGGTGGGCAGCATTCAGTCTGAGGGCCAGCCATGTAAAGTGAAATGATTTGGTTTGACCCTGCCCAGGCAACCACAGGTGATGATGACCTGGAAGCTAAGTACAACAACTTCCCACTGCTTGAGGTTTTTTTTTTGAGTTGAGAATTTTGTATGGCCTAGGAATGATGTTATGAATATCCAAATGTCCACTGGTAGGAAAAAAAGTTCCCCACCCCTGATTTAAGGGAGCCAGAGTACCTTGGGGAAAATAAAATGTAACCCTCCTGACCTTCAGGCAATAGGAACTAGTGGCCAGGGTTACAAAATGATGATAACTGTTCAAAAATGGAATAGCCAGCCTGGAAAGGTAGTAGATCTTCAAGTAAAGGTCTTCAAGTAAAATCTACCTCACTGGTGTCAAACTTAAATGGGAAGGGATCTCTGCTAGTGCATGCTAACTTAGAAAATCACAAATTACCATTATCTGTCAAACTGTATTTATTTTATTAAACATTTCCCAGTCACAGATCACAACTACCTTTAGGGATCTTTTTTAGCTAAGAACTGAACTAGATGGCTGGCCCTTGAAAGTCCTTCTAACTCTGAAATTCTATGGTTTTTAAATTCTGTGAAAAAATTGGAGGGGATGTCAAGATACTGTCTTCCCTTCCCTGAACTCTAATAACTTTGCTTCCCCTTTATTTCTCCCACTTCTACCAGCGTTGCAAAGTATTTCAGAAGTCTGTTTATGCCATGGCCAAATAGGAATCTCTTCTATAACAACCTTAAAAACTTGAATATCTCTAGTGATGGGGAATCCACTTCCTCCTACAGTGGTTCATTCTACCTCTGGTTATTTCTGATTGTTGGCAAGTTTTTCCTTAGGTAGGGTCCAAATCTGCTACTCTGTCTTTTTGTGGTTTAACCCAGTTTCTGACTCTATCACTTCACACAAGTCTCAAAGGAATTATCATTTCCTAGTTGATTCCCACTGATCCCTTTGAGGGTGGTCCATGGGTCATTTCCAGATTGGCGTCTCCTTTTCCGGAATTCAGTATGTCATATCTGTAATACCCTAATACTCTGAACCTACAATAATAACAAACTCTTTTCCAAGCACAATAAAAGAAGGTCTGATTCATCATGAGATCCTTCAGTTTCATTGTGAAACTTTCTATCTCCCTGAAAGATTTTCGGTAATTTGAGGGAACAAGGCAAAGACTTTGATCCTGAAACCTATCCCTGAGAAATTCACTTATTTTCCTTTCCCAATCCACACCCTCCCATTACCTTCACCTTCTCACCAGCCACAAAGGATCTCAGAGGACCTCGAAGCAAGAGGGTAAAAACCAGTTTCCCAGCCACAGCAATGTGACAAGAAACCACAGCAGCAACCATGGCATTTTCTGCAGCTCTAGCAGGGTCAGGGTTCTTGTGGGTCATACCAAATCTGACCTCATAGATCAGTTTTTGGAATTATGGGGTTTTTTCCTCCTGGGGTTTTTTCAAAATATTAACCTTTATAAATAAACAAAAAGGGGCATTTCCATGTATAGTGCAGAAGGCAATGAGAACTGCATATGAAATTATAAATCTCTTATGAACAGTTTTAAGTAATACAATCCCTTGAAAGCATAAATAAATTCGTTACTTTTAAAACTGTTCAGTTTGTCTGTAATTCCTTCTGATCTTTTTTCCTACCTTCCTTTTTTCTAGTCTTTAGAGTTTCCTAAACAATCTATGCAGAGTCTCTCCGTTAGAATATAAACTCTTAAAGGATTAGTGATTTTGCCATTATTTGTATCCCTAGAGCTGAACACAGTAACCAGCATTGCTTAATAGATGCTTGTTTACTGACTAACCTCAAGGCTCAAGGAGTCCCTATAATGGCCATATTCTAGTTGTCATCAAGAAGGCAGTGGATAGAGCCCCAGTGGAGTAAAGAAGACTCATCTTCCTGAGTTCAAATCCAGCCTCAGGCACTTACTAGCTGTATAATCCTGGACAAGCCACTTAATCCTGTTTGCTTCAGTTTCCTCAACTGTAAAATGAGGCAGAAAAGAAAATGGCAAATCACTTCAGTATCTTTGCCAAGATCCAATTGAGAATGACTGGATAATAATAACAATAATAGTTATTAATTGTTTGCATAAACCAGAAAGGAACAAAGTTGACATTTTTCTCTCAACTTCTTTCCTTCCCCCCAATCCCTCCAAAAGAAGAGGATTATTTATTCAAACTTAACTTGCTAAGACTTTTTTAGTAAACTTGTCATCAATACAGTTATCACTCTTTTTGTTTGATCATGGGGGAGGGAGAGAATGGCAGGGTAGCGGTGTTAGTTATCCTGTATATCAATTATGTAGTTTGGACTATTCTTGCTTTGCTCTAAAGCTCTAAAAACTTTAGATCACTTCTTGGTTTTCTGCCAAGATATGCTGTATTTAAGAAGAGTTGGAAATTCCCCATGGCATTATCTTTGTAATGCCTTAAATATTTTTGCTTATTCTTCCCACAGGAAATTTTATGCTGAGATTTTTATTACCAAATCAATCATTTTTCCCCCAGTTCCTCCATCTTCAGTGAATTCTTCTGTACCTCATGATAGGAAGTCACTGTTGCAGTTTACCATGTCATTACTGTGTATGACAATCATTTGCACCTTGTGTTTTGATATAGTTCAGAGAGTTCTTTTACTGGCTCAATAAATTTCAGTTATTGCCTCCTTCAGGGCTAGAGAAGGGCAAATGTCCCTATTTTCAAAAAAGGAAAGAGAATGGAGTGTGCAAACCATAGAACAGTGAACTTAACTTACATTCCTAACAAAATTTCAAAGTGCATCATTAAAGGGATGGTGACTGAACATCTTTAAAAGTAAGCTATGATCACAATGAGTTAAGAATCAAGAAAAAGTATTGTCACATTAATCTCATTTTTTGGATTTTCAAAATTCGTTTGTTCTGGGAATATTTGACTGGTAGATAAAGAGGGTGATGTAATACAGTTGATTTAGAGTTTAAGAAATCATTTCATAAAATATTTCATCCTATTCATATTGGAGAGATGGGTATGGAGAAAGAGAGAGAAGCTAAATTACAATACAATTAGATGTATTACAAAATAGTTATATTGCCAGATTCAAACAATAGTTATGAATTATTGTTTGTCAGTTTGAAAGCAGGTCGATAGCAGAGAGCCCAGGGGATTTATTGAATCAACAAACACTTATTAATGCTTATTATAGTATTACCTATATACCAGACAAGCAGCACGTTCCTGGAAACAGGAAGATTCATCTTGGTGAATTCAAATTACACTCAATTTAAAATAAACACATGTCCCCCACCCTACAACCCCCAATATACAGTTGTGTAGATACACTTAGCAAAGTATCTGGTATATGTTGTTGTTTTTCAATTGTGTTCAAACCCTTTGTAACTATGAGCTTTTTTCGACAAAGATAATAGAGTGGTTTCCCATTTCCCTCTCTAGCTCATTTTACAGATGAGGAAACTGAGACAACTAGGATTAAGTGACTTGTCCAGGATCACACAGCTAGTAAGTATCTGAGTTCACATCTCCAAACCTAGTGCTCTATACATTATGCTACTAAGTTGTCTCACTTAGACCAATGCACAGAGTAAGCTCTTGTTGAACTGGACCTCACAATTGCAAGATGAATGCAGAGTAATTGGTATATGATAGTTGACCTGAAAATTGGTATGTTTGTATGTAGACATGTAAGAAAAAATAGGATTATAATTATTGTTGTTCAGTTATGTCTGACTCTTTGTGACCCCATCTGAGGATTTCTCTGCAAAGATACTGGAAAGATTTGTGATTTCTTTCTCTAGCTCATTTTACAGAGAGGAAACTGAAGCAGATAGGTTAAATGACTTGCCCAGAGTCATTCAGTTAAGAAGTGTCTAAGGCTGGATTTGTTAAGTAGCAAGAAGACAATGGCTTTACCACCAGACTGAGATTTATTTTTGTGACTTTCTTTATTCCTCAACTTATTTGCATGGTAGAAAAGGAAGATTTTGGAATCAAGGAACTGGAGAATTTTCAAACCCTAAAGCCTTTGATAACCCACTAAAATAGTAACCTCAAAAGAGATCCTGACTAGGGATAGTTTAATCATTAGAAAATTAAATAGGGAGTTATATGAATTTTATGACTTAAATTAAAACAGAGACTCCCAAGACAAAGACTCCAAGAGAAATCCTACCTTTGGCGATCAGTAAATAACTGGTCAAAAGAAAATAATTTAGGGGCAGCTAGTGGCAGTGGGGAGATTGCAAGCCCTGAAGTCAGGAGGACCTGAGTTCAAAAATGACCTCAGACACTTAACACTTCCTACCTGTGTGACCCTGGGCAAGTCACTTAACCCCAATTGCCTCAGCAAATAAATGAATAAATAAATAATGATTTAAGGTCACTGTTTAGCTGGCATGGCTATATGTTTCCAAAACCTTGACTGAGATGAGACTTAAGTGGTCAAGGAAAGATACAGTAGTGATAGACTCTTGGGAGTTTCCTAGGGCCTAGGCCAATATCATACTTCCTCAAAGCATCATCCCATGATAGTTTTGGGAAAGGAGAAATGTCCCACACTAAGAAGATATTCTCCATTAGAATACTTCCTCCTAGCATTAGAGTGCACCTCCTCCTACACTCCCAAAATACAAGAAATGCTAATTCTTGACATGTGAGTGAGATGGCTTAGAATCCCTTTTGCAGCAGGCCATCAACTCTCCCCAATATCCCCAAAGACTGAAGCCTGAGATGGCTTAGAATTTCCTTCATAGAGGCTCTGCTGCTGATTATTATAGATAATCTATAATAATATCTATAATATTATATTTATAATATCTTTTATAATTATAATATTATAGATATTATTATAGATTATCTATAATTATTATATAACAATATTAAAGATATTATTATAGATTATCTTATTATAGGTTATATATGATAATCTATGATAATGATCTATTATTAACTAATAATCTATAATAAATCTATATAAAAATCTATAAATCCTAAAAGTCATCACATGGACAAGTTCTATCAGTAACTTAAAGGTAATGTACCTGTCCCAGGTGTCTTGGACTCATTGAGGAGTCATTGGACTATTTATTCTCCTACTAGTTCTTCACTTATCTTGGGTTTCAATGGGACCATTTTACTTCTATCCTTAACAGAACTCAGTGGAACTTCAGCTAGTTATTTAACTTCTCCATGTCTTAGATAACTCTCTAAGCCTATAAATAATAAAAAAACAACCAGGTGCTATTTACAAGGGAAGAGAGAGTTTTCACCATAAGAGTTCTCAATGTAACTGAAAACCACAGAACTAGAATTCAAAATATGCGTGTATGTACAATATATATTTTCCAGTTGCTGTTGGAAACTGAATGACAAGGAAATTTATACATCTTATTTATACATGTTTTGGACCAGCCTTATATTTATTCTAGCAAGAAATTAGAAAAAGTAGTAAGTGAATTATACAAGATGCATTGTAACTGAATATAATTTAAAATAAGTGAATCTAAATGGCTCCTTGTAGGGAAAATGAAGGCAGGAATTCAACATTATATATATTAGGATGTGAGGGGAAAGCAAGAAGACAGTCTAGCCAAGGGCCTGTTAACACCCTCTCTACAGGCTTCTCCTTACACAGGAGGCATTCAAGGTATAATTTAAAGAGCAGACACAATCCCTCAAGGAGTTTACTGTTTATCTGAGGGTCTTCTCCAGCGTTATGCCTAAGGCATATTTTCTGGGAAAGTAGTTAGATCAGTGAAAGCTTTTGTATAAACTCAAAAAGAAAAACAAGTATTTTATCTTCTTTCAGTTAACAACTTTCTACAGACATCTTTTAGGGGTTCTTTCCAATTATCTCAGGACATAAAACACCTTAAATCATAATTTTTTTTTCTACCTCTGTCCCTTTATTTTCTTTCTTTTTAGGAAAAGAGGAATATAGGAACTCAACTGGAATAAGCAGGCCATTCACTAGACTCAACTGTACATAGGATCGAACCCACCATTAAAGGAGGCTACAATTAGTTATTATGAATTAATAAAATATGAAAGAATTACCCAGAAGATGGGAATTAGGTGACCTAAGATCATTTGAAGGAAAAGCCATTTTTGCTATTTTTAATGTTTTGTTTATTTACTCTTTTCTTTTTTTTTGAAACTATTGTTACTTCCCAATGATTCCATCACTCCCCTTGAAATAAATATAATGAAGGAAAAAACTAATTAATCTATTAGGAAGATCTGAAAATATATATCTCATTCCACATCTACTATCCACTACCTCTCGAGAAAAACAAGGAATGTATATATCACATGTTTTTTTCATGATGCAAGTTTCATAATTATACAAGAATGAAACATTCACTTTTGTAAATTAATTGTTTCATGCCAGACCTACAACTATATTATAAAGCAGCAGTCATCAAAACCATTTTGTACTGGCTAAGAAATAGTCAATCAGTGGAGTAAGTTAGGTGCACAGGACAAAATATTTAATGACTATAATAATCTAGTGTGTAAAGACCCCAGCTTTTGGATAAGAACTCACTATTTGACAAAAACTGCTGGCAATATTTGAAATTAATTGTTTCAAAATACACACCCAGCAAAGACAGAGAATAAAATACAATGTGGTGTAGAGCAGAGTATTCAATCAGAAGCCCTGGATTCAAATTCTGACTAACACTGATTAGCTAGATGAACTTTGAAAGCTTCATTTCTCAGGTTTTGGTTCTCTTGATCTGTAAAATAAAGACATTGGATTTGGTGAGAGGCCATGCAATGTAATGGCTGGTCATGGACACAGAAAGTTTTAGGTTCAAATACAACCTAGAATATATACTGGTTGTGTGACCCTTGTATGTCACTTTTCGTGTTTGTTGCCAGTGTTTGCTGACCTTGAGTGTCTGCCAGCAACACTCAAAATTCAAGTATTTTATAACCCTTATTGTCTAATTTGCAGAGAAACTGAAGATTTGGGTTGGTTAAAGAAATTCCTTACCGGGAATACCCTAAAGAGATGAAATCACATGTCTTATTTAAAAATAAATAAGTAAATAAAAATACTCCAATAACTCTAATATCCTAAGGTCCTTATTGCATATGAGATAAGGTTATTTAACTTTCCATGGAAACTATTACTATTTTAAATATAAAAATAAAACAACATGTAGAGTTAGAATGTAAAAATAAAAAAACATATTTGATTAGATATACGTTACTACATTAGAGAAAGATGACTTCTAAAGACCTGGCTAGTGCAATTCCCATAAGGAAAAAACAATTTAGAAGTTCACAGAGCTGATAGCACAGTGTTAGCTTCTCCACACTCAAAGGCATGGAAAATACAGTTTACTAGACAGATTATCAGTTAAGAGAATAAATAAACAAAATATTAAATTATTTTATCATTTTCTTCATCTATAAAATGAGGGTAATATTTTCACTAATTTCCTCAGAGGATTGTCATGAGAAAAGTGTTTTCTAAACCTCCACAAGCTATAGAAATTAGAATGATTTTTATTTTTCAGGGATCACATAGGTAATGGATAAAGAATTGGCAAGCAAATCAAAATCTGTATTTAAGTCTCACTTCATACATATAATGATTGTCTCCAATATCTGAAATTCATCCCACCCTCTACTTATTATTTCTGTCTTTTTGAATAATGTATTTCTTTCTAACTGCAACTTAAATACCATTTTCTATCTCATTGTTATATACAATGATACCTACTAAGTTTTATTTTAATTTTTTTCTTTCTATGTCATCTTAATTTCCAAATAAATATCTCCTTCCTCCCCTTCTTGAAGAGAAAACTCTTCTTGATTCCTCAAACTCCTATTACCCTCATTAAAGAAGTTAAATTGTACTTAGTGTATAAATATTTTACTTATCAATTTTATATAAATCAATTTAGGTGTATATTAGAATATAACCTCTGTTGAAATATAACCTCACTGAGGGCAGAGATAGGGGCATTTTACCTTTGTATCTCTAGCAAGGCAAATTGAAGGCAATTAATACATTGTTGTTGATTATAATTTAATCTTAGACAAGTCATTTAACCTTTTCATACCCCATCTCACATTTTAGTAAAGGAATTTTCTTGATCAAGGCTTCTCTATACCAATTAAATCATAGATTTTGTAAAACATATAACATATAAATATATAACATTTATATATAGGTAATATGTGTTATATATGTTTTATAGTATATATGTAATATATATTTCATTTATATTACATATACATATTGTATGTATATAAATACATATTTAATTTTCCCAACATTTTTCTTGCTATGTGTTCAGGGCTGCCACTGACTTGGTTAGAATGCTTGCATCTTTCTTATGAATGAAAACATAGCATCAGGAAATTCAAGTATTTAGGAGCTCCTCCTGGATTTGGGGTCTATTTTCCAAATTTTCAAATCATTTTGTCTTAATTTTTCAAATCAAGTATCTTCTAAAACCTCATTTTTTCATTTCTAAAAATGTGGATTTGAATGTAACTGTGGTTTGGGCTATGCTCTGTTTACTGAAGATGTTCCACTTTCCATGGTTGCCATAGAGAGTGAGTGGATATTGTGCCCGGCTGGGAGTTAAAAGGTAGCCCTTTAAGAACTCTCTAAATGAAGTATTGTGAGCCATCCAAGCCACTTCCCTTCTATTCCCTCTGAAATATTCAAGCCTAGAATACATGGAAATGCTGGTATTTATTCTGAAGTACTTTTCCTGCCCTGATTCTACTGTATATCTCACTGCATAATTTGGTTATTAAATCAGGACTATAGACAAATAAAAGCATGAATCTGGAATTTGATGAAATTAAAACCAGCTTCTATTTATTTTTTTTTTTGAAGAGCTATTAAGTATCTTGAGCAATCTGCCTCTTCCTCCCTTCCTAAAAAATATGGATGACTTAGTCACTCAGTTTTGGAAGGTTTACAAAGCCCATTAAATATATGACTTCATTTCATTTTAAAAACAAACCTGGAAGGTAGGTAATACTATCCCAAGTTTGCAGATGAGGAAACTAAGGCTGAAAAAGGTTATGTGACTAGAAATTCTCAGTCAGAAAATGTCATATTTAATGACATGCAGTATTTACATTTCCATTCATTAACCACAACTTCATTGCTTTACATAAGGAGACCTACCTACTAAATCTGCTTTTATTTTGAATTTAAAAAAATTTCTGTCATATACATTTCCAGATAAATATCACCTTCCTGCCCTACTCAGAATCATTCTTTACAATAAATATACATAAACAAATGGATAGATAAATGAATAAAGAAAATTGAAAGAGGAATAAAGGCATTTCCACAAAACTGATCAATACATAAACCAAGTATGGCAATATATACAATGTTCAATACCCTTGCTTTCTACCTCTGCAAAGAAGGGAGGAAAGAGAAACCTTCTTGGAAATGTCATTTAGAAAAATTATTTATATGAACTTATTTGAAGGGAAATAAAGTCAAAAGAGAAACAATATACACAAAGACTACAACAATGGAAAGAACAATAAGAATGAAACAATTAGAAATTACTTGCTTTTAAATAATAATGAACAATCTTGACCCCACAAGATCCTTCTCTGAAAAGGTGATAAAGGGTCATAAAGCTAGGTTGATGTGAATAATAAATCCTAGTGAAGTGGTCAGATTATTCAAATTCATACTACATATTTTCACTGAGTTTGAACTGATTACCATATTTTACATATAATTATACTTCAAATGGTGTGAATTGGACTAATGTAACCCTTTCAGTAAAGTTCAACTCTTCAAAATCCCATCTGGGATTTTTCTCAGTACAGATACTGGAGTGGTTTACCATTTTATAGATCAGGAAACTGCAGCAAATAGAGTTAAAGTGACTTTCCAGGATCCGATAGCTAAAAAGTGTCATTAACTGAGACTTGATATAATCTTAGATTCTTTTGACAAGGTGGTTAATATTACTGAACTCTCCCCCTCCTCTTTTAAAAGTTTTTATTATAAGACATGATGTCACAGTGATTAGAGTGTCAGACCTGAAGTCAGGAAGGTTTATCTTCCTAAAGTTCAAATCTTGTCTCAGACACTTACTAGATGGGCAAGTCACTTATTTCTATTTGCCTCAATTTTCTCATCTATGAAATAAACTGGAGAAAAAATGGCAAACTACTCCAATATCTTTGCCAAGAAAATGCCAAGTGAGATTGTGAAGAGTTGAACTTAACAACAACAGTTATGGAAGGGGTTAGGAGAGGATAAAAGGGAAATGTAGTTAATATAAAATCAAAATATATCAATATAATTTATTTTTTTAAAAGAGATTTTTTCCTTTATGATTCTAAAGCCAGAAGTTCTCTATTTTATGATATGTATCTAGGTTTCAGATCTATGTTAAAATTCTGTTCAAAGCATATACTTCTTAGTAGGAAACTTCAGAATTCAAAGGCAACTATGTAAAAGCTAGGCCAGTTTGAATACAAGATTTCCTTTAACTCCTACTATTCAAAAGGGAAAAGGACTACAGGAAAGAAACCTGAGAGATCATCTAGCACAACTCTTTTATACTGAAAGAAATTGAAAGATAAATAGATAAAATTACTAGCCAAAGTCATGAAGGTAGTAAGTTACAAAGAAAATAAGCAAAGGAATATAGGGCTGCCTTTCTATAATACAAGGAGAACATCAATCTATTCTTTTTTGTTTGCAAAATATTAAAACCTTGTAAAACTATAGGAACAATTATGAATTATATACCTTTGATGAAATGGCTTTGTTCAGGCCATTATGGGTGAAGGGTGAAAACATATTGATTTAGATGGTATGGATTTCTATTAGATGGTTTCTATGTTCTGTTAGTGGAGCTCTGCTTGTAGAGTATTTAAATGGAATTGATGGTTTATGGTCCTGAGATTAGTGGCTAATAGGTCCCCAACTGAGAGCAAGAGAAAATTGCTTCCTACAGATCTTCAGTTGTGTCTATCAGTTTCGCTGGACCAATAGGACCAGGCCACCTGGAAACACCTGTTCATAATAAAAGAGCAAAACAGTTATAGGGAAACAGGCATGGTAAAGAAGAATCAAGGAGCTTCAGTCCTCGTCAAATCATATTCTGCCTGAAACTAGTATGTTAAATAGTAGATAATAAGTCATATTGGCCAAAAGATTTAAGTTAGAGAACATTTTCAGGGGCAGGTTACCACAGAGAAATGGGTCAAAATTTGCAGTCTGACAGAAAAAGATAAGATGGGACAGGACAAAATTTGAGAGATGCTAAGTAACTTTGTGGGTCAACTACGAAAGAATAGTTTTTGCTTGGCTTTATTATTGGAGGCAGAGTCAGAGAAGAAAGATGGGTTTTTCCAAGTCTTTACCAATGGATTGCCAAAATGACTCAGCTGAAAAGAAAAAAGCAGAAGAAAAACAACCACTTAAGACTAGCTTAACATATGCCATACTAGGGGTAAGAAAGGAGATTCTGAAAAATTGAAAAGTGAAACTCCTGACATCCAGTTTAATAGTCATGAAACCAGAATCCATTAATATCAATACCTCTATTAATATCAAGATTAACCTCAAGACCTAGGCTGGTAAGTTTTAGAACAGAGGGTACTAAGGATAACAGACAAAATACTATATATATACCTTATATATATATATATACTATACAAAATACTATATATATGTATATATACTATGCAAAATACTATATATATACTATACAAAATACTATATATATATACCTTATATATAATACTATACTTATATATAATACCATAACAATAAGATTAAATGGCCATTTGCAAAAATTTTATCTCAGACACTTACTAGCCAGGGCTGGGCAAATCACTTTACCCTGTTCACCTCAGTTTCCTAGTCTGTAAAATGAGCTTAATAAGGAAATGGCAAACTCACTTCAGTATCTTTGCCAAGAAAACCCCAAATGGAATCATGAAGCATCAAACAGGACTGAAAAAATAAGTAAATTAGTTGCTAAGTACTTTTCATAGATTATCTCATTTGATTTTCACAATGTATTTGTGAATAGGTACTATTAGTGTCCCCCCATTTACAGATGAGTAAACTGAGTCTGGGAAAGGTTAAGTAATTGGAACACAAGATTTAAAAATGAAAGAGACCTTAGCAATCATCTAATTAATTCACTATCATTTACAGATGAAGAAATTGACCTTCAGAAAGGTTAGATGACTTGCCAACAGTGACAGAGAGACAACTCATCACTGCCAGAACTGGGATTCAAAATCAGCTCTTTTAACGCCAGATTCAGTGCTTTTTCTACATACATGAACTGCTAGCATTTTCAACAGGTTTAGCATTTTCATCAGGTCCTCTTTCTTCCCCCCATTATTTTTATATACTATAACTTATTCAGCCATTCTCCAGTTGATGGGTAGCTACTCATTTTCCAGTTCTTTACTACCACAAAAGAGCTGCTACAATCATTTTTGCACATGAGGGTATTTTTCCCTCTTTGATGATTTCTTTATGATACAGACCCAGTAGTGAGATTACTGAATCAAAGTGTATGCACAATTTTATACCCCTTTGGAGATAGTTCCAAATTGCTATCCAAATGGTTGGAGTTGTGAGGTGATCCAACCATTTTGGATAGCAAAATAATGGAATATTACTGTTCTATAGAAAATAAACAGTCTGATTTTAGAAATGTATGGAAAAATTTGCATGAACTCATGCTGAGTGAAACAAGCAGAATCAGGAAAAGATTGTTCACAGCAACTGTTACAGCCATAGTCCCAACTCCCCAGGAAAACTGATTTTGAGAACTTAAAATGACCCAGCAATCTCAAACCCCTTTTTGCACTCCTAAAAGACCCTTATGAAATCTCATGCAAGACTTCTGTCTCCCTGCCCCTGACTTTGACCATCCACATCCAGAAAGAGAACTGCAGAGACTATTTTCACCTTTTTTTCTTTCTTCTGTTTTTTTCTCATGGTTTTCCCCTTTTGTTCTAATTTTTCTCCCAGCATGACTCATATGGAATTATGTAAAAAATGAATATATATGTATAACCTAAAATAATTTTTAATTAAAAAATAATGCCCACAAGAGTTCTTAGATACATATTAGAAATCCTTGTTTCTATTTGAATTTGACATCACTTCTCATTCACAATTCCTTATTTTTAATACATTGCAACTTGTTCACATTTACCATGCCCTTTTCTAGTGCTCTTTAAGTCACACTAAACTTTTTTTTCTCTAGAGATGCAATATTCCTTGACTTACACTTACATACCATAAGAATGATATTGATACTGAATGATACAAAGACAAAATGAAAGCAAGTCTTCAAGAAACATATTCTACTAGAAACCTTGGTATTATCCTCAACTTTTCCTATTTTAGTATGATCCATCTCTTTTTTTTTTCTAATTGTTTCTATTTCCTAAATCACAATCACATCTATCATCTCTTCTTTATTCCCATTGCACCCAAGTACATACCTTAAACACTGACCTCCAGAAATATTTCCATAGCATTCTAGCTAATATTCCCACCTCTATTATACCAACTTACAATTTCAAAACATCCACCATACAGCTGCCATATTAGTCTACCTTATATATAAAACATATATCATTCCTCTGCTCTAAATTCTTCAGAGACTTATTACCTACCAAATAAATTTGATTCAATTTAATCAACACTGTTTTAATATGCAATTGGGAAAAATAAAATATTGTGTAAAACATATCTTAAAATTTTAATGTCTGCCATATGATAAGTATGATATTCAGTACTCAGAAAATGTCAATCCATCAAAGATCTTCAATTGTTTAGGAACTGTTTCCACTAAAGTCAATCACAATATATGATTTTTCTTTAAAGGTATCTCTTGAACTAGTATAAATTAATTCATCCTGCCTTTTAGAAATGCACTTCCCAAGAGTCTTTCACATCATTAAAAACTTTGAAAAGTTCATCAGACACACTTGTTCCAAAAGAACTCTTAAGGAGTCACTTGAGGCTCAGAGAGGACAAGGAGGTAACACAGGTAAGTGTCTGGTGTGTTTCCAAAAAAGGTTTTCCTGAAGCAAAGTCCAGCATTCTAATCACTACAGTTAATGCTGCTTTTCTAGGCACTGGTAGAAAAAGGACACACATGAAAAAAAAAAGATGAACCTTATATACAAACTCCTTTCTAACTGAAGGTCTTCCACATTGGGGGCCATCCCATTTTACCAACATTATTATTTATATACACTATACCATTCCAGCAGGGCAAGATTATATATGTTCTATGCTCCTGTAAAGCCCTACATCTAAAAGACTTTTTGCTTTTACCATCTCTTCCTATCAAAATCCTACCCATCTTTTAAGACACAGTTGGAAAGTAGTGTTCTCCATGGGACTTCCTCTGAAACACATGGTCAGCAATGATCCTTGCCGAACCAGCCCTCTCATGGCATTTGGACTATCTCTTTTTCTTCATGTTAGTTATCTTAGAAAATTTCATATACATATATATACATATGCATATATGTATATATATGAGAGAGATATTGCTCCCTATAGATAGATAGATAGATCTTACTAATAGTGTGTACTAATACACTAATGTATAATGAGTGCATAAGTAATGCTTTTTCATTCATTCATTTATTCATTCATTCCCACGCTGGAGAGATGAAGTGATGTAATACAATGCTGTCAAATTGAAATAGAAAAGGAGGGCACTAAACCATACATAAGAATCCTTGAAAGCTATATGTTGACTTAGAAAACCATGCATATTTATATATTTCTTTTTTGTTGTTGTTGTTAATATAGCAATACACTAAAGACAAAGAGGAACTATATTTTAATCCTGTTTGGGCCACAATTTGGGAATGTTATTGGCCATGGGAGACCTTTATTTGACAACTCTGATATAATAGACTGAAAGCTGGCCATGGAGCCCAGAAGACCAGAGTTTTAGACCACCCTTGACATATACTAACTGCATAATCACCAGTCACTTAAACTCCAAGTCCAAACTTTCTATACTAAATTGTAGAGAAGGTATCAATCTATACTGGTAAAAGGAGTTTCTTTTTTGAAAATTATCCATAACAATATAAATCATTAATTCAGTCATTATTCCTATCCACTATCTTTTCTAACCCAGCACTGTGCATATAATAGGCAATATATGTCCATTGGTATTGAATAGCATATTGGATACAAGACTAGTCTGGTCCCCAGATATGGATTCTTTTTAGATTCAATAAATCAATAGTTAGTCTATTCCCTTAGGGATGAAGGAATAAGTTCAGATTACAGCCTACATTGAAAAAGAAGCAGAAAAATAATTTTCTTCTTCTGAATTTCCCTCTACAACAGATCTGTAGTCCATCAGTAATCAAGAACTGCAGGGATGTTTCTGCTAACTGGAAGATATTCACTTTATACACAGTAAATTTTATTCCAAAGGGGTTTTGTTTTCAAGAAGCCTATCTTCATAAAGAGGTTGTGGGTAAGTACTTACAGATGGTGAAAGAGGAACAATAGGTCAGCAGATTTTCCCAAGGTCACTTGACAAGTAAATGACAGGGCTAGGACTAGACTGCAGAGGGTGAATCCTCAATCACTTCCAGGCACTGAAATCATTTACAGGAGGGAATTATTTCAAGTGAATCTGCCATACTTTTGTTGTGGATTCCAAGTGGGGGAAAAATGAAAAAAAAAACTTGGCAGGAAATTTTATCCTATTTGTCAATGCTCAGGGGGAAAGAATAACTGCAGAATTTCATAATATCATTTGTGTTCTAATTGTTCCTCTCCCCTCCCTTATGGAAGCACCATTTCAACACACTGCCTTCAATGCAAAACTTCTTCACTCCAAAATTATGGTCAACAGTTTGGAGATGGTAAGGAAATATTATCACCTTTTCTACTTGATTATATTCAAAGTACAATTTCTAGATGTCACAAAGGACCCTTTCCTTATTTGACAAAAGAGGAAACTGAGGTAACTTGTTCAAAATCACTCAGGTTATAAGTGACAAAGCTAGAATTTCTACATAAGTTCTTTGATTCAAAATCATGCTTTTTACCTTGTCACATAGTTTCTTTTTTTAATAATAGTTTTTTTATTTTTCAAAATACATGCAAAAATAATTATCAACATTTCCCTTGCAAAAACCTTGTGTTCCAATTTTTCTCCCTCTTTCCTTCCCTCATCCCTCTCCTCTAGACAGCAAGTAATCCAATATAGATTAAACAAGTGCAATTCTTCCATATATATTTCCACCTTTATCATGCTGCACAAGAAAAATCAGATCAAAAGGGAAGAAAATAAGAAAGAAAAAAAAACAAACAAGCAAACAACAACAAACCAAAAAAGGTGAAAGTACTATGTTGTGATCCACATTCAGTCCCCATAGTTCTCTTTCTGGATACAGATGGCTTTCTCCATCACAAGCCCATTGAAATTGGCCTGAATCATCTCATTGCTGCAAAAAGCCAAATCTCTCACAGTTGATCATCACACAGTTTTGTTGTTGCTATATCACATGGTTTCTAAGAAGACAAATCTAACTTGGGCAGTTAAATTCACAAATCATTTTTTATCTACTCCATGTGATGAACTTTTTTTGTATCCCAAATTGTATAGCATGCCAGGATCTAGTGCTTTCCAATGATTAGCCTTTGTGATTGCCCTAGTAATTTATTTCCTATTAAGTTATCTTAGGAGTCAACATTCCCATGACATCATCTGTCTCTTCTCAAAACAGTGGTACAATGATAAGGTCTCTTCCAAATACTAACTTCAAATGTATAAACCTTTTCCAATCTTTAATTATTTTGTTTCTTATTACAAGAAGCCCTAATAGCTTTTATTTTATTTATTTGGAAATCCCATCCCCAAACTCTCATTATTCTTTATTTATTGAAAAAGATTACAGAGATACAAACTGTTAATTTATTTTTGCCTTATGAAGAAATCTACCAAATGTTATTCATTTAATTCACTCAGGGCTATCTATAAGGATTACCCAATCAGCTATTTTGACTGGCAATGGATCTGTATCTTCAGAAGAAGCAACATAATAACCTCCAAGAAATTATAAATATCCACAGTTATTTTGTTTTAGAAAAGCCTTCCAAGACAATGGATAGACTCCCTGTGATGAACTTCTGGGGCAGAGTGGATAGAGCACCTGGCTTGGAGTCAGGAAAATCTGAATTCAAATCCAGTCTGAGAAACTTACTAGATAATGTGATTCTGAGCAATTCACTTACCTCCTATTTGCCTCAGTTTCCTCATCTATAAAATAGGAGGAGCACCTACCTCCCAGGATTAGTGTAAGGATCAAATGAAATAATAATTGTAAAGTACTTAGCATAGTACTTGGTTAAATAAGTACTATATAAGTGTTGGCTGCTACTATTATTTTTACTATTAGAAGATATAAGATGGCAAACTAGAAGGGATTTCCAGTGGCCTCAGTGGAAGGAATACCCACACTGATGAGGTCTCAGATGCATGGGCGTTTTTTAGTTTCTAGGGTACCAAAAGCCTTTAGTTTTTCACATGCCTTGTTGATTTACCAGAAGTTATCGGACAGTCCAGAGAAGTTTTAACCAATATGAGTTGGTTGGTGAAGGAAAATCTCCGTGGGGAGAAGTGACTGTGACATCTTAACATCTGAAAATCAAATAGGGGTCCTGAGCCAGGCCAGACGTGAACCCTAGAAAGCCAATTTCAAAACATTCAGAGGCACAACAGCATTATCCCATGGCCTGAGACTCTAAAAGGGAAAATGGCTCATGGGAGATGACAAGCTTTCATAAACAAATTCTAAAAATAAAATCATGAATGGGAAAAAAGAGACAGCAACAACCAAAGGGAACAGTGTGGTGTCCCACAAGGTCCCTGCTGAGCTCAGATCTTAAAAGGAAAAGTATAGCAAGCCAAAAGAAGGGACAGATCACCAAGGACAAATACAAAAGGGAGACACAGACCTCTAAGAAGAATGTCAGCAAGGTTAAGGCTCAGAAAAAGCTGAGGCTCGAGAAAAATGCCAAGGACAACACATTTCACTCCCACAACTTCCCTACACAAACTCTCTAGACTGAACTAGAATATTCTGCTGCATTCCTGCCTCCCCCTTGACATTCTCCTTGCATAGAATGCCTGCCTTCCTCCTCTGCACCTTGAAGAATCCTACTCATCCTTTGGAAGGCAGCTTAAGCCTTGGATGCCTTCTCAGGAAAAGCCTATCATGACAGCCCAACTGCTGGACTCCTACCACAGTCATTGATTTCTGTCCCCTCACAGAATCACAGAATTTAGGATTTGGTGTGTCACCTTGCCCAACCTATTCCCAAAAGTTACCGCTAAGTAATTATCTAGCCCTTACTGAAAGACCACTAAGCAGGAGGGGAAATTCATGTCTCTTGAGATAGACCATTCTGCTTTTGGAATATTCAAATTGAGAGTTTTTCCTGACGTTGAAATTAAATCTATCTCTTTATAATTCCCAAATGTAGCTTCAGGTTCTGTCCTCCCTTCAAATGCTTTAAAGGTGACTATTTGACTCCCCAGTTTTCCTCTTTCCCCATCTTCTCTTTTTCCAGATTTCTCACATGATATTAAAAACTGGGAAAATTAAATTGATCGTATTTTGACATTGATTCCATTTTGTATCACTCCTGACATTTTTGCAACTGTCCAAATAATTTTTCATTTGATTGAGTTAAATTTGGAAGTTCAGCTTTCCTATATAAATGACTCATTGTCTCTGAGCTAAGTTCAGAAATTCAAATCTCTTGCTAATCAATGCTCTGGTCCTGTATTAAAGAAATGCTATTCTTGAAGGATACAAAAGTTGGTCTGTTATCCAACTAGTCTGGTTCACTGTTGCTAAATTGTCCTTGCAGGTGGAATCAAACAATGAACATTTCTTAGTGACAGGATGGAAAAAGGGGTTATTGCTAATCCCTCATTCCCACTTTCCAGTCGATCATATTGTTCCTCATCCTTGTGATGCTTCAGGCTATATAACCAATATTGTTTTCCTATCTATGATGCTGCAGGCTTTGTAAACAATCATGTTGTTTTCCCCATTTATATTGCTACCTTCTACTTTGTGGATGCTCCTCCTTTGGTCCAGAGTTTGTAGTTTCTAGCTTAGCCTTTAAAATTCCAAGGTTATTTCCATGCCATGAAGAGGCTCCTAGAGTAGTATAAAGGAATCTCTAGCTTTCTCTTCCCTTTTCTTCCTTCTCTTTTCTTTTGCAATCTTTGCATTAAGTTATTACTTTCTCAATAACATTATAAGCTCTTGGAGAGTAGATTCTGTTTCAAACTGCTTTGTAACTTCCATGATACTGAAAAAAAAGTACTGGATCTCATCTAAATACCTGTGTCATTTTGGGCAAGTCATTTAATTACTCTACACCTCATTTTCCTCATCTAGAAAATGAGGCAGTTGGAATAAGGTACTTTCCAGCTCTAAATTTATGCTTCTATGGCAGCTTGTATATCACAGGCACTCAATTATTTGCTTATTGAATGAGAGTACAAATTAAGAATGTAGAAAGCCTTGAACATCTATTCAAATTAGTCATTAACTCTCCATTGAGTCAATATCAGGAAAGATAAAATGAACAAAGGAAGGAAAGAAAAGTCCCAGATAGCTAATCAACTGCTTTTTTTCCTCTATTCTAGTCTTCTCATCTCCCTATTCTATATAGGAACCTATTTAGAGGTATGGCCTTAGCAACTTGCTTCTTTTGTATTTTCACTTCTCTTCCCAAACCCACTAGTGTCTAATGAGTCTAGTAGAATAATTATTGAACAAGGAGTCTTGAGACCTTAGTTTAATTTTCAGCTTAGCCATTGACTAATTTGTGATCTTGTAAAGTCACTTTCCCTCTGGGTTTCAGTTTCCTTATCTATGAAATGGGGATAGTAATACCTGCTTTATTTACTTCACAATTTAAAAAAAGAATTTTTAAAATCTTAAAGTATTAAACTAATGTGAACCATTCCTGTTTACTCTTCTATGCATACTTGGATGAATTAGTGTCAATGGCCGAGATTATAGGTGGATAGAGAATTTATTAAGCACTTAATATGTTTCAGGCATTGTATTAAAGGCAAGGGACATAAATATAAGCAAGCAAACAGTCCCTTCCCTCAAAGAGCTTATAATCATATATTAAAATTTGTGGCCTTAAACTTCTTGAACAGAACAGAACAAAACTATAGGGAAATCTCACATCTGTTTTATAGGTAAACAAAACTATATATTTTTTTAATTTACAATAACAAAATAATCTCTACTATAGTCCTTCTTTGGGGCTTCACCATGCCATGATAATGGTTGACTCTTGTTTCTCAGAAGCTATGCCACTATACCACAAGCCCTGATAGATTCCATCAAACTGGAAAGATTTAGAGCATGGTCCCAACAATAAGCAGATTGGAAAGGCTCATCAGCAGAATGTTGACTAACTAGTGTTATTTTTCTTTGCCCACTCATTAAGTCTATCCATTAAGTCATGAGGGTTTTAGTAATTTATAAAATACCCACAATGGTGAAATCATAGATCTTATGATGTACTGCAATATGAAGTAATATAATTTAAAACAGTATCAGAAGTACAGCCACCAAACAACATTGATTAGTTCTGTGAAAATATGTTAGATAAATAATATTTAAGGAAAAATTCATTTGTTTTTAAAATAGAAAAACTATTAGAGGGAATAAGCTAATTTACTAAAACAATATTATAAATAAGTAATTGGTTGAATGATAGTAAAGAGTTTGATTAGAATATGCTATTAATGTTATTATTAAGTAACATTGATCTGAGCAACATTATGTGTGATGTGTTTATAATACTCTGTAATGTACCATTAAATAAGAGCACTGAAATGTAGGATGAAGGAAAATTAAACAATTGCAATGTCATACCCTGTATGCACTCTGTAATGTACCATTAAATAAGAGCACTGAAATGTAGGATGAAGGAAAATTAAACGATTGCAATGTCATACCCTTTTCAATGCCCACTTTCTCATATACATGTTGATTGCATTTTTAATTTCAAGTTCATGTCAACTTTCTGCTTAATATTCTGGAAAAAAGCGGGGGGGGCAAGGTCAGGAATTCCTTTTTCAACTTTTTTTCCAAATTAGGGGCTGGGAAAATGAGAAGATGCCAGTGATGGCTAAGTTTCAGTACAGCCAGTATCATCTTTCTGGAGCAGTAAGAAATAGCTTTTCTCCTTAAATAAAGCCTAATAATTGTTTAATAGAAGTAAAATATATATATATATATATAAGATATACTAACCTACGAGGGAAAAAATTTTCTGATGACCAAAGTCATCCAAAAATGGAGCGGACTTTCTCGTTAAGTAATCATTTCTTCTACCTTTGGAAGCATTTACAAGATTACTTGGCAGGAAGGTTGTAGAAAAATTTCATACAACTGACAAGTGTTTGAATTAGTAATGTCCCTCTCAAAAATGGAATATATGCCTTAAGAGGTAGAAGAACATTGGAAATCTTCAAGGAAACCTGGACAGTAGATTGTAGAAAGAATTCTTGTTATGATATTAGTTGGACTATATTATGAACTCAGAGATTATAAAATTTAAATCCATAGTGTATACATATTAACACATATTTTGATAAAAGCACATAAATATATTTGGTTTCCTTCATATCAACTATATTTTATGTATCTTAAATCATTATTTTGGGAAGGGGATTTAAGCTTCACCAGACTGCCAAAGAAGTACTTGGCACACAAAAAAGTTAAGAATCCCTGGACTAAACACTTTGCAGTCCCTTCCCACTTGAACATTCTGTGATTTATCTTAGAAGTATTCTGATCCTGTGGCTCTCCTTGCTGAAGCAAGTTTTCCCTGTGAACTTCTTTCTGAAGAAGCTGGAATGATTATATATAGTAATTCAGATCATCTCCTGTTAAATGCCCTCCATATGGCCTACCTAGCTACCAAAGACTTGATCTTTGTGGGGGTCTTTTTGTTGAGGTCTTATTCACTGCATCATCATCATTTGGGAGAAATGATCCTAGCTTCCTATCCTACTTTACACATCAAACAATGGCATCCAAAATCCTGTTTTCACTGTATCCTAAAATCTCCCTCTGTATGCTAAAGTAGATTGAGTACCAGTGATCTAATGAAACCTTGATATAGTAGATGCTATTCTGATCCCTACTTGAACATCTTGAACTAGTCATTTGTCGTCCTCCCTATGAAAAGGAAAAGCATTGAACAAGATCATCTTTTTGGTTCCTTCAGGTTCTAGTTTTCTGTAATTCTCTGACAATTTACATAGACTTGGATTTTCACTTTGTACAACCCTACCTAAGGGTTGCCAAAGGACAGATTTTTCATAGAAACTCAACTCGGCATCTACTAGGTGGCTGGTTACTCCTTCATTCTCTGAGAGCTTTTGTAAGTACTTTTCCCTGGGCAATGTTTAAAAGACCTGTTTGTCTCCCTCCTTCCTCCTTCCCTCCTTTCTCTTCATTCTCTTTTTCATTCTTTCAAATGACACCTAAATTCTTGCTTTTAAAAAAAATGCATTAACATTTGAGTAGAGCCTTTTGTGTGGGAAACACTTTCCTAATTACTCTGAATTGTATATAAATCTATAATCAGTGTACTCTATAACAAGTTTTAGAGAATCTTTAATAAATCATCCTTCCACCATAAAAGACTATGAGGATAGTAAAAACATATCTAATTTTTAATAATGGTGCCATTCAAGAATCTTTTTTTTGATTGTATGGCTTTTAATTAGGGTTCAATAGTTGCTTACTAAATCAAATCTATTTTGATAGGATTCAGTGCATTCACATATGGTTCAATTCTTCCATTAGGTTTCAGGGCATTCTTAGGTTGAATTAATTAACTTTGTATGAGTGTCAAATGGTTTCTTGGGATTTCAATGGATTTCAAATAACTATCATAGCTTCAATTAAATCAATTAGTTTTTCAATCAACACCATTCACCTTCATAGTTCCTTCAAAAGGAGCTATCTTTTTTATTAGCTGTAGCTAATGTTTTTCTTGCATTCCAGAATAAAGCACATCATACTTCTGTTGTTTGTTTCATGTTATTTCCAAATTATTTAATCAAAGGGCAAGCTTCTTCTCTTTAAGTGATTCTATTTCTGAAGTCACCTGAGTGGAGTACACTTCTGACTTTTCCCAACAGTGGATAGGTCTTACATGCGGTTCACTGCTCCATCTCAAAATGATAGTTCTATATTCAAACTTACTAAACTCTCAGTAACTTCAGCTACATATATTCAAACTGATGTCAAAGTTTCAGGAAGAATTTGATATTTGGTAGTAGTCTCTATCAAACAATAGTCCCAATTAATGGGAATAATGAATTTTATGAAATAGTCTCTTACATTGAAATTTGTACTATTTGAATTTATAATTATCCAAAATATTGTATTGGGTTCCAGTATCATAGAAATAAGCAATTAAAATTTAAATAATGAAACCATTTCACAATTAAGACCTAGCTGTACTATATTCCAGGCACTGTACTAGGTTCTAGGATTATAATGAGAAGTGAAATAGTCCCTCTCCTCAAGAAGCTTATATTCTACAGCATTTTACTGGGAAAAATAAGTCTTAAAAGAAACAAGGGATTCTTTGAGGTGGGGGTGAGGAAAAGGCATGGAGAATGTCTAGGCAAAGTCACAGAGATGGAAAGTTACAGTATCATGTATGAGGAACAGTCAGATGTTCAAATTGACTGGATTACAGAATGTGAAAGAGAGTAATGGCTGGAAAGGTAAATTGGAACCAAGATGAAGGGCTTTAGATATCAAACTGAGAACTTTATATTAACTCTCACAGTCCATAGGAAATCACTGGAGTTTATTGAACAGGTTGACTTAACATGATTAGACCAGCATTTTAGAAAAATGACTTTAGCAGTTGTGTGGAAGATGGATTAGAAAGGTGTGAAACTTGACCCAGAGAGACCAATTAGAAGGATATCCAGGTGAATGATGAAGGTTTGAGCTAGAGTGATGGCTGTGAATATAATTAGGTCCTATGTTTCACAGTATTTAGAGGGTTGTACTGGAATCAACTGGAAGGCTACTACTAAATGTTCAATGTGAATATTTTACACATCGAAAATTGTCAAATGCTACAAATTAGGACCTACATTACTGTTTTGACTTAAGAAAGCAAAGAAGAGAGAGGAAAAACCAAAATGGAGGAGTAAAAGCAGGGATTCACCTGAGCTCTCCCCAAACCTTTTCAAATACCTTTAAATAATTACTCTAAACAAATTGTAGAGAAATAGAATCCACAAAAAGTTGAAGTGAAACAATTTTCTGGTTTCAGAAATTTAGAAGATCAGCAGGTCCCACTAGGATGAGAATGAAGCACAGTCCACTGTAAGCTATACAAGCTTGACTCCAGCCCCATGAAACCAGGAGAAGGCCTTGGGAGTCTCCGGATCAATGGCAGCAGTGACTATTTCCAGACCTCTCAGGCCACAGCCATCACAGATGACTTAGTAAAGATGAGAGGAGAATACAACCCCAGGCCCTGCAAACCAGGAGTAGGCCTTGGAAACCACTGGATGATCATCAGCAGCAGTTGCAGCACTGGTGGCAGGGGGTTGAACAGCTGGTCAGAAGGAGGTCTCTTTCATAGTACTGAGGCAGGACTCTGTTGCTTTGCTCATACTCAGATCCAAGATACAGTCTTGACTCACAGTCCCAGGTGAGAAGGAACACTAGTACACTAGAACTTATAGGCATAGTAGAGTGAGTGGAGACCCTCCTCACAATTCCAGGGTAAAAAAGAATGCTTGTATTCAACTCACAGATCAGAGCACAAGCTAGGAGAATAGTAAACACATTTCTCCTTAGATCATATCATCTTGGAAGAAATGAACACTTAAAGGTCCCTAGAAAGATCTCTAAAAACAGCTGTACAAAATCCCTGAATCTTGGGACATTGAACCTCCCACCCTGGAAATAGAGTCCCACTTTAGCAAAGAGTAAAAAGAAAATAATAGGCTGGGAAAATGAGCAAACAACAGAAAAAGAGTCTGACCATAAAAAGTTACTATAGCAATAAGGAAAATCAAAACACACACAGAAAAAAAAAGTCAAAGCTTCCACTTGAAAGCCTCCAAGAAAAATAAGAATTGCTCTCTGGTCATGGAAGAGCTTAAAAGAGATTTTAAAAATCAAGAGATGTAGAAGAAAAATTGGAAAGAGAAATGAGAGTGCTACAAAAAGAAGTACAAAAAGCCAATTAGAAACAAAATTGATCAAATGGAAAAGGAGGTACAAAAGCTCACTGAGAAACATTTTCCTTAAAAATTAGGATTGAGCAAATGGAAGCTAATGATTTTATGAGAAATCAGGAAACAATAAAACAAAACCAAAGAATGAAAAAATAGAAAACAATGTGAAATGTCTTATTGGAAAAACAACTGATCTGGAAAAATGACTAGGAGAAATAATTTAAAAATCATCGGACTACCAATAATAAGCTACTATTGATCACGAAAGCTATGATCAAAACTTCATTTTTAAAGAAATTATCAAAACTACCCTAATTGTAAAATCAGATGGTGAAATAGAAATTGAAAGAATCCACCAATCACCTCCTGAAAGAGATCCCAAGATGAAAACTCTCAGGAATATTATAGCCAAATATCCAGGAAAAAAAAATTTAAGTATGGTGGAGCCATAGGGATTTAGTAGCTTCTACATTGAAGTATTGGAGGACTTGGAATATGATATTCTGAAGAGCAAAGCAAATCTGGTCTCAGACACTTAATATTCCTTAGCTGTGTGACCCTGGGCAAGTCACTTAACCTCAATTGCCTCAGCAAAAAAAAAAAAAAAGAAAAAAAAAGCTAATCAGTCTCTAGACATTTAGCTAGATAATTGATAATTACATTATGATTTTAGATTCTTTCAATAGTGCCAGAGGACTAAAGTCTAATACAATTTTTTAAGCTCCATATCCTAACAGAGAACCCTAATTCTATCTTTAGACTACAGGTCTCATATAGGGGCCCAAAATTAAACAGGGATAATTTTTAGGACTACAAATAGGGTACAAATCAGTGTCCAGAAATTGGAGTTGCTACAACCATGATCATAATTAGCACAAAGAGAAATATACTTTTGCCTAGGATGTAGACATTGGTTTGGAGGAAGCTTCTGCCTCATGGTAACTGGTGTCTTTGGACTTCATCTTTTGGTCAGACCTATGGATATATCTGACATAACCACCCCTGCATATTACTTGCAGAAGCCCATTCCCACAATGCTCCTCTTCATTCCCTCCCATACATCACCTTCATCTTCATCACCCTGGGCTGTCCTTGAGACTATCTTCCATATTGCTATTCTCCCCATACATATTTCTCCCACAGTATTACCTATGGTGATACTGACCTCTGACCCCAATTCCTTTCATTTAATTGAATTTGTTTTAGGTGTCATTTGATCTAGTAATAGTTTTTGCTATAATCTTCTTGAGATTCCTAGAGGCAGAGGTATAAAAAGGCCATTCAGTCTTCTCTGTAAATGAAAGTTCAGGATTCTGATGAGTAATACTTTGAGACCTCTCAGGAAATACTTTCTTTTGAAGAACAATTCCTCCTATTTATATAAAAATCTGATGTCAGCTGTGAGATAAAATGGGACTGTGAGGGGAGGTAGTAAGAACCAAGACTTTAGAGTTATAGCATCCATTCCTTGCTAACAATGTACACATTCATTTCAGTGTACCTCAATTTTTCCATTTATTAAATACAAATTATACCTTCTTTTTCACTTCACACAGTTATCAATTAGGGCTAATGAAATTGAAGCAAAAGTAACAATAATCATTCATTCCTCAACAGATTGGTTCTGAAGGCAGACAACCATCAAGGGTTCTACATTAGGAGATCAAGGGGGCACCAAGGAATAATTAAAAATATTTTTAAAGACTGAATCTCTTTATGTCATCAAGGTTAGAAGTGCAACCATTGCTCTGACTTCACCACTAAGCAGCATGGAAACTTTGATTCACACCCTTTTTAAGCAGCCTGCCCCCAATGTCCCAGGCTCACTTTATTGATATTGGATATTATATGGATAACCTAATAGGTTTTAGCCCTATTTTTTTAACTCAAGCAATCTGCCAGCCTCAGTGTTAGTAATAGTAGTAGTAGTAATAAAATTACTGAGAATGGTAGTGGTAATGATGGTCATGGAAGTAGTAGTGGTGTGGTGGTAGTTGTGGTACTACTACTACTATAACTAGTAGTGGTGATAATCTTTCTTGGCACTTTGCTATTTGATTAAATATCTTTTGTTTTAAATCAGTGTATCCTCTGCCTAGTAAAAGTAAATACACCTATGGGGGCTCATGAGTTTGAATGGCTCTAAAAGTTTAAATGAGACACAGATGTGTCTCAAATTTGGGGAAATTTTTAAGGGCCATATGTGAGGAAGGTCTCCAAGGTTCTATGTATACTGCTTACAATGTTTTTTTCTTTGTAGAAATCAATTAAAACAAAACGAAACTCAGCTCAATTCATTAGGGTGAGACCTGAATAATGATTGCAATAATCCCTGACTAGGAATGTACTACACAATGATTATATCAAGCAATTATATCAATTACTTTACAGTTAAAAAAAAGAAACAAGAAAAGTTGTGATCGCTATTAAGTTGTTAAGCTTATATCCTATGACTAGAGGTTTTTAAGAAGGAACTTCAGAGGAAAGCTCTTAGCAGATTAATGCAGCAGTTAGAGAGACTCTAATTCTCAGAATTGATTTTTTTTAAACTAAATTACTTTTTGAAGAGGTAAGACATCCTCCTGAGTTCAAACCTGGCCTCAGATGCTTACTAGCTATGTCATCCTGGGCAAGGAACCTTATTTGCCTCAGTTCCTAATCTATAAAATGAACCAAAGATAGAAACAGCAAACCCACTCCAGTATCTTTGCCAAGAAAATCACAGATGGGATCATGGAGAGTTTGACATGACTGAAAAGAAACTACAAACATATTTTTATATATTACCTGGAGAGCACCAACACCTTGATTTAGTTTGGATTCTCAGCAAATAGTTTGAAGATCAGCCCTTCCCCAAATTATGAGGAGAGAGGGATATGAGGAGAGAGGGGAAAAAAGATTAAGCGACCTGTCAATTTTGTTCTGCAGTAACATCTGAATCTTTCAAGACTATACATTTCTTCCTCTATTAGGCACTGCAATCAATAGTGTGACTCTCTTGGTTTATAACTCCATTGTTCTATTGTCTACTCTTAGCATCAGACCCTGGAGATTTGCCTGGAATTCCCATGTTCAAAGGGAATTGCCTTGGCTACAACAAAGAATTCACTTATTTTAGGAACAAAAGGAAAAGACCAGGATCCAGTCTAAATTCAGCTTTTTTGACAAGTTTATAAGTCTATAAAATAAAATCATACTAGATCAGAGACTATATTTGGAAGGATCCCTAACTATTTTGGCCTGAAGTCTAACTCTCTGTCATCTTTCACTTCTGTGTATTCAATCTCATCACTGGCACCCCCATTTCCCTTTTTCCTGACCCATAATAAATATATGAAATGCCAAACATTCATGGTCAACCATGGATTTTATGAGAAGCAAAATCAGGATAAAGAATCAACTTAAAGGAATAGCATGAGACAAAAAGGCAAATAAGAACACCAAGTAGCCATCAGGCAAAAGGGGTGGGGGGAAAGGGGAGAATTTCAGGAGACCAAAACTTTTTGAAACTTTCCTCAGTTCTTAAAATGACAATTGCAAATTTATTGTTTCCCTTTAGTGGAGTTTTGCCCTAAATTCAGCCTTCTATACTTAGTCCCAGATCAAACTATGCAAAACTGGAGTCAGGATCTAGACAACCTTTGGATAGACATCGTTGCTTTCTTCCTGCCTTTCATCTCCTGTCAGTGATTGCTTTCCCTTGTCGTCTTCCTGGGCTGCCAGAAAGGTTCCACTCCCCTACCTCCCTATAACCCCATCTCCCAGGCTCAGGACTAGTAACAGACATTATGTCTCTGATGACAAAATCCCAATTCCCATCAATGTTTCAGACCTTACCGAACCTGCAAGGGTCTCAAGGTGGGGTAGGGGAAAAGGTCCCATCCAAAGAGACTTATTTGTAACAAAGAAGAGATCTATTGACATGCTGCGGTGGTTCTGATAAGATGATAACAGTGGTATAATAATCAAAAAAATCAGTAAAACAAATTTAAAATAAAAAACATCAAAAAAAACAAATTAAAAATAAAAATAAAAAAATCAATAAAACAAATTAAAAAACTGAATGGAGATATGCACCTTTAATTATTATGCTGGGGAAGTCATGTGTGTTCTGAATTTTTTTAAGTAGAAAAAATTCAAAGCAATTTATTTAAAAAACCTTGCCTGCTCTCTATAATCAGAAAGAATGAAAGCCAGGTATAGTGGTAAGGATAAAATAATCTGAGATATGTGGTAGGATGAATGTGAATTGAATATCTAGGGTTGGTGGATAGAAGTTGCCAATTAGGAAAAGGATTCTTTCAATTTTACTTTTTTAAAAAAGAGTTTTGGTGCTGCTTTTTTGTTTTTATGCTACAGTTATTTCTTTGTAATCCCCCATCTATACTTCAATGAGTACTCCCCTGAAACAAAGAAAGAAAAACAGATAAGCAAAGGGAATTGGAACAATCTGGGGCTATTTTTTTTTTTTTTTACTTTTTTCAGTATCCCCAGTGCTTAGAGTAGATACTTAATTGTTTGCTCACTGATAACAAAGTCTAATAAGATACAATGCTTTCCATAGGATTCATCCAGAGTTGCCTACCTCTTTCCTGAGAGAAGTAAGGTATTTCAGCTTTAAAATTCTGGGGTTATTGATCAGAAAACAATAATGAGATTAATGCTACCAGCATCAGATACAGCACTGTCTAGGAGATTTGGTTATATGGTTTTCTGTTGGTTCTGGGGAAGGGGCAGCATTTTTGAGACAAGTGAAGCTTTCTCTCCTTGCTTGGTTAAGATGCATCTCCAGTGAGAGATTATTCAGTACTGGAGCATTGGTGCAGAAGTTTGTGGTATATTATGCTGATCTGTCAAGAAGTGTATAAATACAGACAGCAGGAGGTTGCAGCTCACTGCATTTCTGATTTGACTGACAGAGAGAAGTCCTCATAAGACAGAACTCCCCTGCCACATTGTACTAGCAGAATACCTAACCTCAATTAATTATGAGAATAAAGGATTCCTGTTATCAGTGCCAGTCTCAGAAATTAGGAGTAAAAGGGAGAAAAAGTCTAAAGGTTCTCACCACAGTGTCAGATGGCATTTGTCTATGCCACTGATTTCAAATACCAGTTTTGAAGCACCCCAGGGTATCTCCAATTATCTCCACTGGTATCATGAAATTCTCCAAATGAAAGTGCCCAGAAATAATCTTGATTCATTTTAATAAAGAAATAAGCATAAGACCTAAGGCACAGTTGGGAGCAAAAACATATTATGACAGAATGTTGCTATTCTAAAATACATAGAAATCAATGTAAGATAATCTTCATGTATTTCATTGATTCCTATGTGTTTTGTATTTTTATATTTGAGGGACACCTGCATCATATCACCAAAGAGCAGTAAATCAATTTCAATGGCTGGGTAAATTTTCGTAGTATAGTCCTAGAAACTGACATCTTCTAGAACCTAAAATCTAGGAAATACTGATAAGCCTGGAGAAGGGAGAAATTTGGTAGCAACTTCTTCCCCCTAAACAGACTAGCTTCATAATTGGCTGGTTAGAGCCCCATAATGATGCAAAATGTTAATGTCTAGATCCTGAAAATGCAGATAAGTTAGAACTTCTAATAAGACAGATTCCAACCCTTCTATATGTTCATAGGAGTTTTAGATTATTGCTTGTGATTCCTAAGAGTAAAGTGATTTCCTATGATCCATCAATAAGGGTTACTTGAGCAATTACTATGTGCCAATCACTTTGGTACCCACCAGAGATATAAACAAAAAGCAAAAAGTTTATATGTCCACATGTAAGACTAGACAAAAAACATACAAAATTAATTCAAAGTAATTTGGAGAGGGTGAGAGTGCCAGCAGATGGGGGATCAGGGAAGACTTCATATAGAAAGTGACAAAATGCTTTAGCTTTGAGTTAAAAAAAATTTAAGTATGAGTGCACCCATTTCAAGAATGGTGGATAACCACTGAAAAGGCATAAATGATGGCAGAGTAGGAAGAGGAAGAGGAAGAAAGCCAGTCTGGATAAATTACAGATTATAAAAAGGGAATAATGTATAAAAAGTTTGAAAAGCCAAAATAAGAAGTTTATATTTGATCTTAAGGCAATAGGGAACCCTTGAAGTTGATTTAGGGAAATTATATGGTGAGAATTATGTTTTAACAAATTAACTTTAGCAGCTATGTGAAGAACCAGAGAGAATAAAGATGATGCAGAGAAAGCAGTTAAGAGACTCTTGCAATAATACAGTCATGAGATGATGAGGTCCTGAATGAAGTTAGTGGGCAAGTGAGTAAATTAGGAGATTTAGCCAAGAGATTTAACCATGGAGGTAGAGAAGCTTATGGGAAACCCTTTTCTAAAGGTAAAAGTAAGCAGTTGAGGTGAATGCCTAGAGTTTTAGAGAGAAATTAGTAAACCTATGAAAAGCCAATAACATAACAAATGTGGTATCAGTGTAAGCCCTCAGTTTGGGACATCGTTTGGATGATTAACTAGGAAAGAAGAATATTAAAGACAGGAAAAAAAAGAGAGAGAGAGAAAGCAGCGTAAAAACAAAACAAAATAGAGAAGAGAGAGCAATCTGGAGGAAATGGTGTTTATCAGAGTTAAATGCTTTAGAGAATATGATGAGGTTAAGAAATGAGAAAAACCCATTAGATCTGACAATTAAGGAAACTTTAGAAAAAACAGTTTGATTTGAATTGAAATCATGCTGCAAAGAGTTGGCAATGATTGAAAGGTGGAGAAGCAAGACAATAAAAGTAAATAGTTGTTTCTAGTTTGGCTGTGAAAGTAAGAGATTTGTTTTTGTTTTGTTTTGTTTTGTTTTTGTCTGTTTTTTGTTTGTTTCTATTTTGGATTAAGGAGGGGGCCTATCATAGACAAAGGGAAAGGAAAACAATAAGTATTGGAGGCAGAATTTGAACTGACCTTCCCAATTCTAGATACAATGGGTAGAGCACTGTGTGTGGATTCCGAAGGACTTGGTTTTGGACAGTGGGCAAGCCACATAAGCCTATCTGCCTCAGTTTCCTCATTTGTAAAATGAGTTGGAGAAGGAAATGGCAAACCATTCCAGTATCTTTGCCGAGAAAACAGCAAATGGGGTCATGAAGAACTGGACACGACTGAAATGACTAAACAACAGCAACACATTGATTTCAGCACCAGCAGCTACCTCTGGGAGTCAGATTCTATGAATAACAAATTATACAATACAAATATCTGAAAACAGCTGGGAACATTGAGTGTGACTAATCCTGAGAGATGATCTAAGATCCCTGCAGAAGCAGGGACTCCAGAGGGCTGCTCAGAGCTGGCAAGCTTTTGGGGATGGTTGGCTCAGGAAGCAGAGAACAAGACTCAGGCTTTCAGCTTGAGGAGATCAGTGCTCTGATGGGAGCCTGCCTGATAGCCGAGATCCAATATCATGACTGTTTGATGGTCATTCCATGGTCTCAGCCCAGTGCACACTGTACAGGTGTCAGCATCAGAGAGATTGAAACCCCTCTAATAAACTGGCTGGAAGCTAGCTTGGCTAAGGAGGAAATATTCATCAGGGTTGCATTCCCCACTCATTCCTCCTTCACCGACAGCAGCACAGCTTACTGCTGTTGTTTCCCTGATAAGTTGTATGAGACATAAATAGAAATGTGGGTCTTGGGTACTGTCAGTCAGCTGATTGAAAGAAGCTATAAATGCACTTTTTCCAGGTAGATTTTTTTTTCCTTTTGACCATGTCCAAGTTGAGTCATGTTCTCTGTAACGTGTGTGGCTGAATTTCATAAATCATGCCACATTTGTTCTGGCTGAAAAAATGTTTACTATCTAAAAACCACCACACTGCTTTTCAAATGAAACCCATAGGGACAAAGCCTCTCAAACTAACCTCCTGTTGGATATGTGTCTCTGACAGAATATGCATATATCAAGGTAGATTCTCACCTTTCCTTGCCTGATCTGCAGCTGAGGGCAAATGCAAAACTGGATTCTAATCTCTGTTCTGCAACTAATTTGCCATATGGCTTTGGGAAGTGATCTAAACTGAAATCAATCAATCAATAAACTTTTATTAAGCACCTACTAAGAGCCAAGAACTATTTTATGTGTTTGGTAGAAAGAAAGAAAGAAAGGAGGAAAGAAGGAAAGAAAGAAAGAAAGAAGGAAGGAAGGAAAGAAAAAGGAAGAAAGAAAGAAAGAAAGAAAGAAAGAAAGAAAGAAAGAAAGAAAGA